>CM056377.1:15610925-15799985 GCA_029718625.1 Synaphobranchus kaupii | reverse complement strand
AGAAAACATAATGAAAGAATGCACACGTAAAAAATGTATGTGCATTTTATAAAACAAGGCAATGTAAGGAAATGCAAGTTCCTAACAATAAAATAGACAAGTATAAGTGTAGATACTGTATTTCAATACTGTTTATAAGGTGCGTCTTTAAAAGTAAATTAAATCTGGAGAGAGTGAGATGGAGAAGTCTCTATTTGCTTTGAACCTGCAAGGGGGTACCTTTAGAAATTGTAGCACCGGGCAGACAGAGCAGTTGGTGTTGGCGGGGTCCTGCTGGATGCTCTCCACGTAACCCACATATGACCCCACCCCCCCCCCCTCCAGTCACGTGGCATAGATTTATGGACAGACAATCCAACCCCTCCTCCCACACACACACACACACACACACACACATACCACACACACACACACACACACACACACACAATGAGGTTTCATCACCAGGTGGCTACAGTACAGGCACATTAGCGGGAAATCACACCTAGGGGAATTACACCATAGGGGGAATCACTGTCCAGTTTGAGGCCAGAGCCATTACTCTACGCCTCATTGGCTGTGGCAAGAATTCCTCTCCTCTGTGAGCAATCATTGGCTCTTCCTTTCATATATGCTCGTCGTTTGCGTATCAGCCACACGACGCGTACATTTTATGTATGACTTTAATGAAAGATGCTTACTTTAACGTTACATTATGTTCATTTAGCAGAAACTGTTATCCAGTGTAGGAGAGCATAAGGGCCTCTAGCCTGATATGACTAAGAGTACCATACCTGGAAGACAACATTGCCGAACCAGCGAGTATCTATGGAACATCACTGAATCACAAATGCGCATTAACTGCGCAAAGCAAGGACCAAATACAGAGTGCATTCACGACAAGCCCGAAGATTATTCAAATGCTAATAACGTGGAAACAAAAGTTTCCTTTCCACGCTTCACAAAAAAAAAAAACAAGAACTGGGACATCAAAATGACACAATCTAAAGTAATGTCTCATTAAAAACAACAACCCTTCTCACCCTGCGGTTCTTAAGTGTTGTGGCGTGCAACATTACGATTGTGCCGATTTGAATGTTGCTTTACTTGTCTCTAAGTGAATTAGACATGAGCACTACTAATTACTTATTACTTACTCTGGCTCTAATGCCGGCTTTCTAAATGTGCTTTTTCTGAAAGTCAATTTGGCTGAGAGCATCTACTGGATGCCTAAAATGTAATTTGCAAAATTAAAGCCATTCGCAAACCACAAGTTTAAAAAAATTAATAAATAGAAAAGTTAATTCCTGCCCCAACAGGAAGTCATTAAAAAGGAACATTGTTCCTTAAGCAACCCGACTATTGTCCCTTGCGATGAAAAGCGCTTTGACGCTCAGTTGCCGCCTGAGAAATGTCTGAGATAAGCTGAAGCATCGAGGTCTCTGCTCCTCAGAGAGTCCTCCTCCTTTGTGAGATAAGCGGCCATCTCCAGGGGTAATTCCGGATGGACATGGTGTCGGCCATCCCCCCAAAGGTCACCCTCAGAATTACCTAGTAGTCCCACCTTGACATTACATCCACTAATATGAAAGCACTATATGCAGTATATTCAAATTTTTTCGTGTGCTAACCCGAGATCCTGGATCCTGCTGTCCTTCTGTATCCTGTATCATGTATGCCCGACTATAATTCTCACATGTATTTAATGAATAAGCACAGAGTAATCAGTCACTGTCAGTGGAGTTAGGCGAAAATATTGATGTGACCAGGACCGAGAGCCGCTGTTTATTCGGGTGAGAAAAATGCTAGATTCCTATCTGCTATCCCTCAGTGTGAGGATTAAAACCTATTATTCTCACCAGGGCCGCTGTGCAAGGAGGAAACATTTTTTACACCAGTAAATCAAAAACACACTATCATGACAGGGTAAATGAAGGGGTAGGAAAAGAGAAGGCAAAATTGAAAAACTCACACTGTATTAAATGCTGTTCCTGACAGAGACTGTTGCAGGTTGAAACATCAGTTGCACCATTACATTTGATTGGGAGCATTTCATCCAGTGCCCAGGCAAGTCTTTTTCTCATCAATCCACTTCATACCCCCTGGTACCTGCAGAATCTTCTCCTGACTGACAGCTGAAGCTGAGTGGAGCAGTGCTCGGTTAGCGCTTTCTCCTGTCTGACAACTGAAGCTGAGTGGAGCAGTGCTCGGGTAGCGCTTTCTCCTGTCCTGACAGCTGAAGCTGAGTGGAGCAGTGCTCGGGTAGCGCTTTCTCCTGTCTGACAGCTGAAGCTGAGTGGAGCAGGGCTCGGTTAGCGCTTTCTCCTGTCTGACAGCTGAAGCTGAGTGGAGCAGTGCTCGGGTAGCGCTTTCTCCTGTCTGACAGCTGAAGCTGAGTGGAACAGTGCTCGGTTAGCGCTTTCTCCTGTCTGACAGCTGAAGCTGAGTGGAGCAGTGCTCGGTTAGCGCTTTCCTCCTGTCTGACAACTGAAGCTGAGTGGAGCAGTGTCGGTTAGCGCTTTCTCCTGTCTGACAAACTGAAGCTGAGTGGAGCAGTGCTCGGGTAGCGCTTTCTCCTGTCTGACAGCTGAAGCTGAGTGGAGCAGTGCTCGGGTAGCGCTTTCTCCTGTCTGACAGCTGAAGCTGAGTGGAGCAGGGCTCGGTCAGCGCTTTCCTCCTGTCTGACAGCTGAAGCTGAGTGGAGCAGGGCTCGGTTAGCGCTTTCTCCTGTCTGACAGCTGAAGCTGAGTGGAGCAGTGCTCGGGTAGCGCTTTCTCCTGTCTGACAGCTGAAGCTGAGTGGAGCAGTGCTCGGTTAGCGCTTTCTCCTGTCTGACAGCTGAAGCTGAGCGGAGCAGGGCTCGGTCAGCGCTTTCTCCTGTCTGACAGCTGAAGCTGAGTGGAACAGTGCTCGGTTAGCGCTTTCTCCTGTCTGACAGCTGAAGCTGAGCGGAGCAGGGCTCGGTCAGCGCTTTCCTCCTGTCTGACAGCTGAAGCTGAGTGGAGCAGGGCTCGGTTAGCGCTTTCTCCTGTCTGACAGCTGAAACTGAGTGGAGCAGTGCTCGGGTAGCGCTTCTCCTGTTTGACAGCTGAAGCTGAGTGGAGCAGTGCTTGGTGAGCGCTTTCTCCTGTCTGACAGCTGAAGCTGAGTGGGGCAGGGCTCGGTCAGCGCTCTCTCCTGTCTGACAGCTGAAGCTGAGTGGGGCAGGGCTCGGTCAGCGCTCTCTCCTGTCTGACAGCTGAAGCTGAGTGGAGCAGTGCTCGGGTAGCGCTTTCTTCTGTAGCTGAAGCTGAGTGGAGCAGTGCTCGGGTAGCGCTTTCTTCTGTAGCTGAAGCTGCCACGACAACAGGTCCAGGCCTTGTTGCGCCTACTGCAGTATGATTGCACTCCAGCGTCACCACTGCTTACCCTTCCACAAGCTGAGAAGTACTGAGGCTCGAGCATCTAAGAGAGCAGCAGAGGGGAGGGGGGTACAGACAGGGGCCCTTGAGCAGAGAAGAGATGACTAACAGCGAGAGCAGGACGCTGTTTGTTCTTGCCGTTTGCTTCCATTAACTGAATTCTATTCAGTCGTTGGGTTCTCCGCTTCCGCACGCTGAATGGTGAATAATACGTCTCCCACGGAAACACGCGCAACCGGATAAAAAAGCTATTTACCCAGTAGGCGCGGCACGCCTATGTTATTTATCGGGCAGTGACACATTTTCAATCCTCTCCTCTTCTCCTTGATGTCCTCTCACTGGGAGAGCACTTATAGTTTTCCATTTGCTTTAAACCGTAATTTCTGGATGCAGTAGCTGCCCTTTTTCTTTACGTGTGAATTTTAATAGAGACAGAAGTTCAGAGCACTCAGGGGGATGTTCTATCTCTTTTCTTATACAGTCCTCCAAACTTTTCTTCTCCAACCCATGGGCTGAATCTTCCACAAGCATACAAAAGCAGACTGCAAGAAAAAACAACGTGTAGCATCTACGCTAAAGTGAAGATGACCAATAGGCTAGCTGACTACAGGGACGTTATACTGACCGGTCACTGAAATGCTGAAAGCGGTTCAGTTAGGGTAAGTCTCTGACCCTCAAAGAAAATGGCCGTCATGGGTATCGGCGGTACCATGGCTGCCGATTCGAACCCGGGACAGACGCTGGCAATCGTCATCGCAGTTAAGATGGTGCCTAGGGAGAGTGATATTAATCTGATTAAGGTGCAGTGAAGCAACATGGGTGACACTAATTCACATTCACAGGCTCAAACATAGGTCACATTTTTCCAGAGAGCCAGCAGAGAGGGTGAGAGCTTTTTGGAGATGGCAGGAGGGGATGTTGAACGGATAAAAATGAAATAAACAGCGATATAATATATTACAGTATATTCTATTTCTGTGAGGAAGGGAGTTATCTGTGGCCAAGAGATGTTGTTCCATTGCTCTCTCACAACAAGTTACACAGTATCCCATGATACCCTGGGGGCACACAGACATGTTTTACGATGGCGGAGGGCAGATAAGACTGGCAAGAAAACTGCACACTTGTGCCAGTACTTGTGGATTTTACTTCACTTTATTTTTTTTATAAAAAGAAAAAAGCACATTTGAGAGAGCGGGGTAGAAAAGTCCATTTATTAAAGTATCGCTGAAAGGTGGGTGAAAAGAGGGAGAGTAGAGAATGTGTTCCCTGCTATCTGCACTTCTGCTGTCAGCATCCAATTTATACTAAATGATTATTAAACGTGAAGGATAAAAGGAAAGTTTTCCAACTACGAGTCACAATTTACAGCACATCCCATATAATTACAAATGAAAGAAGAGAAGGACTTTGTAGAATGGCAAAAGGGTTTACAGATAATGTTTAATTTTGGAAGGAATAATAGCTTTCTATCCACATTCTATTCTATTGCATGATGAGTTTCCTGAAAATGTCCCCCCGTACAGACACAGCAGAGATAAGAATGATATTAGAGGACAAATACACAAGTCTGTGTAGTCCCAGAGTCTGGAAAGTGTCCAATTGAAACTTAAAATATTGTTAACGATGAAAGTTTCATTGTGCCAAGAGTACTGCAATTAACAATAATAATACATTTTCATAGCCATCTCAAGGTGCTTTACTGTAGGCAGAATAAGAATGCAGTAATTAGATGTGACAAACAAATTCCTGTAATTAAGATTGGCAATATTTAGAAGGATATTTTTAAAAAGAACTATACCAAACAGAGGAAAAAGAGGAGCCATTATATAAAGGTCAAACGGATAAAGTGAGTTTTCTGTTTTGTTTTCCAGTAGCAGATGGAGTGGTCCCCTATAAGCAGAATTATTGTAAGCTGGTAAGATCACCCCCCCCCCCCCCCCCCCCCCCCCCGCCCCAAAAAAATGGAGCATATGAACTAGCAGAAACACCACTCTGGGTTTTACTCAGTGCAGCTAGCCAGCTACAAGGAATAGGGCCCAGGTCAGTATTTTTTATAGAACACTCCCATGTTGTTTTCTGGCTTGGTTTTTGGCCCTGGGGGAGAAGCTTTCGCTCTTTACTGTGTTTGTGACACGTCACCTGTGCAGGGAAGTGGAGCAGTCCTCAGGTACCCTGCGCTCATCATGAGCCAAGGTCAGCACAAATCCCCCGGTGACGGCCCGCCTGTCTGAGATACACGGCACACCATGCTAATGACTCCGAGCTCAGCTACGGAACAGCCTGCGCCCGATTGCAAGGTTACTTTGTTCTAATCCCAAACTGTGGCGCCACAGTTGGGGTGCTGACATCCACATTTTAACCACTCCACAGATTTCATGTTAGCAAACTATAGTGTTGGCAAGTCAGTTAGGACATCTACTTTGTGCATGACACAATTTTTCAAACAATTGTTTACAGATTATTTCACTTTTAATGCACTATATCACAATTCCAGTGGGTCAGAAGTTTACATACACTAAGTTGACTGTGCTTTTAAACAGCTTGGAAAATTCCAGAAAATTATGTCATGGCTTTAGAAAATTCTGATAAATTGACATTATTTGGGTCAATTGACGTGTACCCTGTGGATGTATTTTAAGGCCTACCTTCAAACACAATGCCTCTTTGATTGACATTATTGGAAAATCAAAAGAAATCAGCCAAGACCTCAGAAAGAAAATTGTGGACCTCCACAAGTCTGGTTCATCCTTGGGAGAAATTTCCAAATGCCTGGAGGTACCACGTTCATCTGTACAAACAATAGTACGCAAGTATAAACACCATGGGGACCACGCAGCCCATCACACTGCTCAGGAGGGAGAACGTGTTCTGTCTCCTAGAGATGAACGTGCTTTGTTGTGAAAAGTGCAAATCAATCCCAGAACAACAGCAAAGGACCTTGTGAAGATGCTGGAGGGAACAGGTACAAAAGTATCTATATCCACAGTAAAACGAGTCACTAATGACCATCGTTATGTTTGGAGGAAAAAGGGTGAGGCTTGCAAGCCTAAAAACACCATCCCAACCATGAAGCACTGGGGTGGCAGCATCATGTTGTGGGGGGTGCTTTGCTGCAGGAGGGACTGGTGCACTTAAATAGACGGCATCATGAGGAAGGAAAATATGTGGATATATTGAAGCAACATCTCAAGACATCAGCCAGGAAGTTAAAGCTTGGTCGGCAAATGGGTCCTTCCAAATGGACAATGACCCAAAGCATACTTCGAAAGTTGTGGCAAAATGGCTTAAGGCCAACAAAGTCAAGGTATTGGAGTGGCCATCACAAAGTCCTGACCTCAATCCAATCGAAAATTTGTGGGCAGAACTGAAAAAGCATGTGCGAACAAGTAGGTCTACAAACCTGACACCAGTTCTGTCAGAAGGAATGCGCCAAAATTCCAGCAACTTGTGGAAGGGCTACCCAAAATGTTTGACCCAAGTTACACAATTTAAAGGCAATGCTACCAAATACTAACAGAGTGTATGTAAACTTCTGACCCACTGAAATAAAGAAATAGAAGCTGAAATAAATCATTCTCTCTACTATTATTCTGACATTTCAACGTTACTGGCCTAAGACAGGGAATGTTTACTAGGATTAAATGTCAGGAATTGTGAAAAACTGAGTTTAAATGGATTTGGCTAAGGCGTATGTAAACTTTTGACTTCAACTGTACATTCAAATAATTAATATTGATATATGCTGCTGATATATGCTTCCTCTGTTTTCTTGTATTAGAAGAACGTTTTTTTTGCGTTTCTCATGGCAAAAAAGAGATGATTTATAATCCAATAATGTAAACACTGGAGGACCCAGGTGTGACTCGAATCACCAGGGCAGGTAAGGGGAGCGACGGGATGCTTTCCTTTCATCTGCTCCCACCTGGAGGTGCAGGGGGTGCTGGGAGTTAGCGGCCTTGCTTTTGAAGGCAGCCGTGGTTCCTTACCGCCGGGTCACTCCCTCCTTGAAAGGCGGGTCGGCCGTACCCTGACCAGCTGCCTCCTCGCACGCACTGGGAGGGCAAGTGTGACATCACAATAAGGAGGAGGAGCCCCCACATTGTGTTTTCTCCCCTGCATAACTCACCAAATAGCAGCGACGTTCTTAATCAGACTTGGCCATTGTGGCTCAAAATGTCATTGCCTTTTGGTGCTAGCAAAATGAATTGCTCTCGAGAGGAAAACACAGACTGTGGACTCTTCTTCTCCTTCTTCAGTTTACAGCTCTGTTTGGCAAATCAAATTTTAGATGTGTGCATTTTTTATGCCAGTTTCCAAGTGTGAAATCGCACCCAGCTTTCATATCCCTGTCGCTTCACTGCTGCAGTCCAAGGTGCTGAATCAAATCAGAGCAGGTTTTCAATTCATTTAAGCTCATGATCCTTATCCACTGTGGCTTAGGCAGCAGTTTACATTTCATCCATACAGCGTACAATACAGCTAGAATATCATTTACTGGATCAATTCTGTTAAAAGGCCGACTGGGGATTGAATGGATGAATATGCATTTAAAATATTCTAAAAGCAGATGCCTATATAGAAAGGAACATCAATTATGTCATGGAGAATGTCAAGGAGAGGTCCTCTGCTGAACCGGAGAAGGAAGACGTCAAGCCGAAGAGTTATCATTTCACTGCGCTCGAAGTCTATTATTTCTATGGTAATTTAAATAGCCAGGAATGATAGAATAACTCCTGCTAATCCTTTAATTCTGTCGTTCTTTACACTCCACAATGCACTGAGCCCACACAGGAAATCATATAAACACAGCAGAATATAACCATGTTAAACTGAAGTAATACCACAGCAATAGCTGAAAACAGGGAGGAGTTGCATTTCCTGTGGCCCCCTGGTATGAATGGATGCACTTTTGCGAAATAAATAAAAGTCCTTTTGAAAACACTATGAATTATCCTTAATAAGAGCTACATATCTCATTCGTAAGCAGTACAGAGCACATTTAGAAGCACTGCATAAACATTCATGACTGCTTATTACGATAACAGCAAATAGGGCATATGGTGCGTCGTATCACCTCTGATAAAGTGAGTAGCATAACCATGGCATATCACGTGACATGCCTATGCCTATTTGCAATCAGTGACATAAATATTTACGAATGTCTATGTAGTGCTTATGAAGGTGCTATGTAGTGCTTTACTCAAGAGTTATGTAGCTTTCATAAATAGAGTTTCCAGTCTTTTTTTAATCAGTTAAAACATTAAAACAGCATGTGAAAGGCAGCTTAAGGCCCTGGATTATAGGGTTTATGTTGCCTGTGATTCTCTCCCTCCCATTACTGTGTCAGATGTTGCTCACACACTTTTTAGATGAATCACGTCTCCCCAGTGCTTACTAACCAGTTTACTGGATAATGGGCTGTTGACGTGCATTTGAAGAGAGATGTGGCTTTAAATCCTTACCGTGTTTCAGACCTCGGTCCGGGCCCCGCGCGTTTAAAATTATTTTCCTCTATATACTCGGATGAACCGTCCCTCACTCGAAAATCCGGATCGTTTTGCTTTAAAAGACATTTAAAGACGTTCCTGGGAATCGCATTACGAGAAATGAGAAGGCCTTAATCCATCCCGGACTGTGGAGGAAATTGAGGGCAGACTTCTTACAATGAGAAGAGCTGCCAGCGACCCATCTGGATACTTTATGCTTACGGCACATCCGAAGCACTGTAACGTTTGCTTATTGTAAAATTATCAAATAGCATTACGGTGTCAAAAACAGTTCAGCGCATAGAAATGGAGTCGCCGCCATGTGTCAACGTGCGAGCGCATGTTCTGCTTGTATTTCAGGGAGCGAGATTGGTACATGAATAATGAAATGAACCCTTTTTTTTTTTACATGTGACACGGTTAGTAGAGATCTCCTGGAGAGGGATTATTGTACAGATAAGAAAATAGTCATTATAAGTGCACCACTGAATTTACTGGACATTTACTGTACTTTAAACATGTGATCGCTCTTTTGCCCCGTCCCCCCACCCCCCCATGGAGAGAACATGTCCCCATCTCAGCCCTGATCTCAGACAGAGCGAGAAGGGGCGGGTTTCAGAACAACGGAGAGGTGCTATCTGTTAAATGCTGCTCTAGCCCGCGGTCTTCGTTAAAGTTTAGTTTCCCGCTGTCTGTTCGCAGCGCTGGGGCGCGTCAGCGTCGCATTGTCAAGACGCGAGGCTTTTGGGAGAACTTTGCACCTCTGAGGCTATATTTGGCCTGTGCTGAGATTATTGCACAGAGGGGTTGGTAACACTTTCTTTAAAACCGCCGTCTCAGCCGTGCACTTCCCACTGCACTGATGTTATGCTGTTCTTCAGGGTGACAAATAATTTAACAAAAAACTTTTTTTTTCATTTTAAAATAGAGTGATTTCCTTGATTTATCTGAAACTTTATGACATTATGTACAGGAAGTGACCTTGTCTGCTATCCGAGCTCTAACCCAATGGGGCAGCAGTGCCAACGAGAGTTATTAGAAAGCCACAAAGTAAAACACCACACCTTAATGGCCACATCAGCCATATAGCCATATAGCATTCGGCCAGTCTAAACAGTGATGGCACTGAGGTCCAAATGTTCAAAAATATTCTAAAAATAATTTTAAAATAAAAAATTTATATATTTAAAATTTAAAATAAAAAAATACATATTCAAAATACATTTAAAAAAAATGTTTCTCTGTACGAGATTTCTAATTTACCATAGTGACCAATCCATTCATTGGGAACATACGGTAAGCTCGATAATGCAGGATATGTTATGATACAACCAAGATAGACTAGTTGACACTGACAAAATGGTAACCTGTGTAAAGAGGAAAATGTTTTCGCTCTCATAACCGGGTAAGACATCCATTAAGTGGACCAGCCCGTATGCCAAACTCACAGGGGACAAATCCATGACCGATCCAGGACCGCGACTCCTCCCCTGGCTGTGACATTTCCAAAGGTCACAGCATTTGGACCGTCAAGGGACATAATGGCTAATCTCAGGAATGCAGAAGGTAGTTCCGTCCCCAGAATGAAAGGTTGCCGATGGTATTTTGGATTTGTTTGGCCCCAGTGGTTTGGCCGCTGAGCGCAAAATGAATAATTGGACGTGTTGTCGAATCTGTGGCGACTGCGCGGGAAAATAACCAATACATTTCAAAGGCTTGGTAAAGATCTGACATGATGAAGATCAAAAACCCGAAGCTTTGCAAGGGATTCTCTAGCCACAATCAATCACCTCCCTCCTCCATTACAATTCATAACCCAGGACTACTGCATATGAAACAGTACGCTTGAATTTAAAAATTGGATTGGAGGACTTGAGGTAGACGAAAATTAATGGTTGTGTAGGCCTTTTAAATTTTTTTTTATTTAGTTATTTTTTAAAGATAAATTTGCTGCCCAACCCAAGGCTGTATACGTATATCTAACTCCCTCCCCAATCTGGAATGTCCAACTGTCTTCACTGAGATGCCTTTTATAAAAAAAATAATAAATAATAAAAATTAAAAAACCTAGTCTTCAAATGCACGTCAACAGCCCATTATCAAAAAACACTGAAATAATGAAATCACCATTTAGCCAGGGAAAACATAATGACGATATTTAAATGATAGAAATTACACTCAACAATAAATATGTTCTTCCACGAGCCAATTAACCACCATGGAAAAAATGAAAAATAAATGTGAGTGACATTAGGAATGTGCTTAAAAAAATAAAAAATAAAAAAGGAGAGAGAAATATTTGACTGCAGCATTTGCAACAGTCTGTCCCACACATGAGTAAGATCACCAATGTTTAAAATGGCAGATTCCATGTGTGTTGACAACTGTGCCCAGTGCCGTGAAATTAGCATGCGCTTGGCCTTTAAAAAAAAAGTTACATTATCTCCCTTCCCCGCAGAGACCTACCAGAGAGACAAGCAGGACACCTGGAATATGGCTCGCTGTCTGCAACCTTGTTACGAGTGGCTGTAGTGTGGGTAGAGAGCGGTACAGTGTGGTACAGAGTGGTATAGCGAGTGGCTGTAGTGTGGGTAGAGAGCGGTACAGTGTGGTACAGAGTGGTATAGCGAGTGGCTGTAGTGTGGGTAGAGAGCGGTACAGTGTGGTACAGAGTGGTATAGCGATTGGCTGTCATTGCACAGCATCAGCTAGGGCGTTCCACTCAGTCACTCACCTGTATTTCCCACTAAAAGTGCATAAAAGGACAGATGTGGCTCCACTGCTGGCTAGCTTTAAGAACAGGCATGAGGAGGAACGAACCCCCTGGCAGCCCTGGTCTCTGATTGGTGCACGGCCTCCGGGAACATCGTCCTTAGGGAGGGGCAGCTGGGCGGAGTTTCTGCGCAGCCAATCGCATTGTTCCTAGTGGCAGTGGGGGGGGGGAGGGGGTTGAGCTGGGCTGCTGGTGAAGGTGTGCAGTCAGCTGGAAGGCCATTGTGTTTTCTCTTTTTGCCTCTGACATTTCATCATCCGCGTTCCTTCGCTCCGCTAAGAGCGGCAGGCACCGCCGCGATAACGGCGGCCTCTGCAGCGAGCGGGCTAATGCGCGAGGACGTGCCAGATAAACCAGATGTCGCTCCTCATAATTTCCGCTAGCCAGTTCCACAGCAGAGCGCCGTATTCATGTACCGCTGATAACGGTCCATGTTCTTCTGAAGCTATACCCCGGCGTAACAACAACATGCCAACATGTGCAACCAAACCGGAGCTCCCAAACTACCAAGAATTTATCCCAAAATTAAAAAAAACAGGACTAATCCAATACGGTGCAAACATTCATCACGTTGAGGTATTTTTTCAGAAATCTTTTTTGCTGTTTGGGAGGTCCTTTGTTTCAGTTCCTCTGATGGGTTATAGAAGGGGAGTTTAAAACGGCCTGATAAATTAACCATGTGACTGTCTGCTCTGATGCGTGATTGGGTCTTCTCTGTTTGCGGTCCCCGATGCCCGACCCGACCCAAACATGCGAGTGTGCCTCTCTCTGCAGACACCCAGTGAGTCGTTTGGCTTAATAGCGCCCTCTGTCTCTCGGAGTGGTCGCTATGAAATCGCACTGAGAAATGAAGCCTTGTTTCACAGCTGCCCAAATGGATGCCCAACCAGAGAGTGCTCTGTTTTCCTCTGCTTTTAAGATGAAAGGAAAAGTTGACTGAGTGGACACCTGCTTCCTTAACAAGGAACATTCGGGGGGGGGGGGGGGGGGGGGGCAGGAGTGCACGAGAACACAAAACTAATCTCACAGAAGCCCCCCGGGCATGCGGGCTGAGGCTTTCACCTCTACCAGAGCCCCCACAATGGTGGGGGAGATGCTTTTAGGGTGGTGGGGGCGAGCGACACCAATACCGGACGTGAAGTGCCAAGCCTGACAGAGGACAAACAGTGTGCTATTAAGCCTGGATAGCCAGCCACTCTCAGAAAAAGGCTTTCGATTCAGTCCTGACCATCTACCCCCACTGTGCTCCTCGTTGGCCTGCTCTTAGACGCATGTACTATGGGCACGTCCTTTTTGACATGAGCATTCACTAAAATGGGGGTGCAATAAACACAAAGCAAATGCCTAAATGGAATGAGGCAGCTCTCAGTGAGCACATTGAAGAGTGATACACTTCACCCGGTGGGCGCCGAGAATTCTGGGAATTTAGTCGCTTCGCTGACATTCTTCAGATTGCCAGTTGCGACGGTCAGGTGAAAAGACGGTCAGGCTTCCTGTCAAAATCGTGAGGGGGAACTATGGCGAAGGGGTGGACCGGGCAATACGACTCGTCAGAGAGAGCAAAAGGGGGATAACACGGATTCTGCCAATAAACTGTCATCCCTGCTTCCCTTTGATGGAGGCTGATGGACAGAGTGAACTACAGCACACGTAATGCCCCTGGGATACGTCTTCATATTTACTCACACCAGGTAAACACACAGCTGCCAGTCTGTAGCGGCTAATGGCATTTGCTCAGTGTTTATAGTAGTGCTGAATAATGTTTTGACAGACACGGTGTAATTGGCGTACCGTTACAAGAATAAAACAACACCGTAATGCTAAAGTAATAGGGTGCAATAGGTTGACAAAAAGGAAACTACTTCCATGCAGATTCTATGCTTCTTGCCAGAAAAGACCCAAAATAAAGCCTTTAATGTAGTTACTGTAAAATGGGTGCACAGGCAGTCTATTGTCTTGATGTTACTAAATATTGGTTATAACCTTACACTGCACTGACTTTAATATCTGTGCTGAGATCCGACACAAATTTCCCCAAGAGGAGACAAACTAATAATAACAGAAGACGAAGATGAAGAGGAAGACGAAGAAGAAGAAGAAGAAGAAGAAGAAGAAGAAGACGAAGACGAAGACGAAGAAGAAGAAGACGAAGACGAAGAAGAAGAAGAAGAAGAAGAAATTATGAAATAGTAGCAGTAGGATGAGGAAGAAGAGAAGGAGGAACAGGCTTTATTCCTGGAGAAAATGTTCCAAATGCCACAGGTGCAGATGATACAGTCCAGTGGTCAAAATAAGTGAGAGCAAAAAGGCATCCTCAAACACCAATAACTGCAGCAGTCCCAGTGCGCCGCTTCTCTGAATCCGTTTCAGTTGATGGACGATGAAACAAACATGGCCTAACCCTTCCATTAGTTAAAACCTTCACACATATCAGCTGGCGCTGCACATGGACTTCACCGAGGACAGGGCTTGTAGCATTCGCTGTTAAAGTTTGATCCACAAGGGCGGGAATTAGCTATAGAGAACCCGCCCACTCCACCAACACTCGATGGGAGAGATTTTTTCCCACTCACGTGAGCTTAGCATAGCTATGGCTCAGGCTGATCCAGCCTGGAGCTACCGACGGCCTTAATACGAGTGGGGAAACAGCTGCGCGCGCAGGCTTGCTTAATTACAGCTGTGTAGTGCTTCCGCCATAAGCACAAACGAGCCTGGGCTTAAAGATGTTCAACAGAGGAAAGCTTCTCCTCTCTCCTTTGTGTCACTGTCACAGGAGCCAATCAGGAAGTACTCAATGGGGGGGGGGGGCTATACATCCCCTTTCCTTGCCTTTACCCCGCTGCTGCCCTGTGGGGCGTCGGGGCCGTGCGCTTCCGCAGTAGCCGCGCACAACGCGCCACTACCGCTGCTCCCGCCTGACAGCAGGTGCTGCGGGGCCTTCCTCCTGTTGCCGTGGAGACCTCACTCAGCCCCGGGAGGAATTGCCTACGCTTGACATCAGTGATTCGCATTCATGCACGTACAGACAAGCACAAACACACACAGACATACGCACACACAAACAAGCTGATACACACAGATGCAAACGCAAGCACGACCACAGAGAGACACACACACACATACATACACACACACACCATCTGCTGGCCAACTTCCAGAGTCAAGAAAGCCTCTCCCAATTGCTGGCTCTCTCAGAAGCTGCCAGTCAGTCTAAACAATCCTTCCTGGGTATGGTTATCGAACGTTTCCTTAGTAACAGTAAGAAGGAGCTCAAGCCAGAACTCAAGCTGCCCATAATGGCTCCCACCTACAGTCAGGAAAGGGTTAATTGCATCCCCGTTGGTTTTCTGTGATTGAAATCACACCTGATGCCTCTCCAGAGAAGTATCAGCTTAGATTTTTTTAAAATAAATAAAAAATAATCTTTTTTTTTTTTTTTTTTTTTTTTTTGAGGCTGAGTTCGTTCTTCCAGAGATGGAACATTGCGACACCACTACAAAATTCTATTAATGTTTAAGGTTAAAGTTAGACCATAAGCCAGCATTTATATTTGAATGAAATATAAATGCTGGTCTGTGGCCGAGGGGTTCTGTGTTCTCTTGGCTTTAGGTAACAGATGACAGTTAAAAAAAAAAAAAAAAAACAGGGCCTCTGTGTCTGTTACCAAGGAGACATCCTGAAAGGTCACAGGCATGCTCATATTACGTGTAGGACCCCTGGCACTACACTGATTAAGCAGTCATGAATGGAGGATGTGCGTGTAATGTAAGACACTTCCAGTTGGTCTGTGTTATGGGGTTCAGTGTTCGATAATATGCATTTGTATTATTATTATTATTATTATTATTATTATTATTATTATTATTATTATTATTATTATTATTATTATTATTATTATTATTATTATTATTATTATTATTATTATTATTATTATTATTATTATCTAAACAAGGTAACACATACATATAGCTATTACTTATTCTATCACTAGTGGAATGGAATGCTGATGTGCTGTAGAAGTTATAGTGGACACATTTTTTGATGCATGAAAGAAGTTTTTTCTTAAATCAGGGATCTCAAACTCAAATATTTGAGGTCCTCTGTGTCTGCTTGTTTTTCTGGTTTTTTATGTGTTCCTGTGCATACGTGCTTAATTTAAGTTCCTGATTGGCTGAAGAGTCTGCACACCTTATGCCCAAGGCCTAACTTGGCTGCTGATTGAAAGGAAATCACAAAAACCAACAGATTAAATAATGAGCTTCTCCCCTTTCCCTCCTTAGTGTTGCATCTCTGCAGACAGGAACAAGACCAGACTGACATTTTAGAGATTTAAAAAATGATTATTTATTTTTTATCAATGAATAATGTTATACTACTGACTGCAGGAGGACTTGGTATTGGACACTTGCAGACCGTGTTTCAGGGGGCAACACGTTAACTTACGTCTTAACCAATCGGTGTTATGGTGGCGTGACGTGTGAGGTAGGAGGGGCCAAACGCAGCAAGGGGATTAATTAAGCACTAAGGCCACTAAGACGGGAAACCCCGTAATTAAGGGAAGGAGACAAGGCAGGGAACACACGTACCAAAGCTACTAACCTTCTCACTGTCACACACCAATGAGTAGAAGCGCAAACGCCAGGTTTCTCAGTAAGAAACCAAACAAGGCTAATGGAACAAAGTACTGGGCTCCCATACTTCTACGAGCAAAGTGACTAAAGACAGAGCCAGAAATAATAAACGCCCTGCCTCGGTAACGAGACGCATAAGAACAGGCGAGTAGCATAATGGCACAAATAAAACACACACACAGCGAACAAACACTGCAAAATAATACGAAATAGTATACGAGGAGGTGAAAGGAACAGAGATCTAACGTTCCAAGGCTACTCTCAGACTCGCAGTCACACACAAACATGTCCACAACATCGCCCAGTCTCCCTATAGGAAGACCTGTACCGAAGGACGAACAGAACTACAGTTCCGAACCAAATCGCCAAAGCTCCATGTACGGAGACAGGTACCGAAGGACGAACAGGACAGCTGCACCGGACATTTACCGGCTAAATGACTAACGCAAGATTAGTAGAAAATAAACGCCCTGCCTCTCAGTAAAGAGGAATGTAACGAGAAGGCGACAGGAACATAGATCCAACGTTCCATGGCTACTTCCATAAGCTTGCAGTCACACGCAGAAAACATAACGGGGGTAAACGCTCCATGTACGGAGACAGGTACCGAAGGACGAACAGAACAGCTGCACCGGACATTTAACAGCTAAATGACTAACGCAAGATTAGTAGAAAATAAACGCCCTGCCTCTCAGTAAAGAGGAATGTAACGAGGAGGCGAAAGGAACAGAGCTAACATTCCAAGGCTACTTTCAGAGACTCGCAGTCACACGCAAACATGTCCACAACATCGCCCAGTCTCCCTATAGGAAGACATGTACAGGACGAAAAATCTAATCGCCAAAGCTCCATGTATGGAGACAGGTACCGAATAGGACGAATAGGACGAACAGGACAGCTGCACCGGACATTTACCGGCTAAAAGACTAACGCAAGATTAATAGAAAATACACGCCCTGCCTCTCAGAATAAATAAAGCTCTGCCTGTCAGTACGATAAAAACGCCCAGTCTCTTAGTAAGAAATGACTATGCAAATACACCCACAAACAAACAAAGACTCCTCTTGCTTTCACGGAAGAAAGCAGACAGAGAGAGGAGGAAGAGACAGAAAAGGCAAAAGGTCTAGGCAAAGGAAGAAAGGAAAGACCAGGAAGCGGAGACAGAAAAGAGCCAGGGGGGAAGAGTCCTAATAGCAATATCCACAAAGGCAAGTCCCGCATTACTCCAAAAAAACCCACTGGAGCAAAAAGGGTCTCCTTAAAAACCTAGACCTAATCATACTGACTTAAGCAATCAAAGGGCAAAATAATACCACACACAAAACAGTGCAAATAATGCCAGACAATACAAAACAATATCAAAGCCCAGAACGGAGGAAAACGTGGGCTTATATAACTCCCAGGTAACCACGCACAGGTGTGGATGCTGACAGAAGCTCCACAATCAAGGCGGAGCGGAGCAAGCATCCACCAAAAGGGCAGCGCCCTCGCGTGGCCACCGAGGAAAACGACCGCATGGGAAAAAAGGTCAAAAACCATAACAATCGGACTGTGTCCGTTCAGTGGGCTGCCAATCAGAAGTGAATCTGTTTACTTTACACACATTAGGCAAGGTATTTTTTAAAAAGTGATGCGTGGGGTCAGAGAGAGATGACAGGTAGAGTACGGACGGGGCTGACCACACAGAGGCTATGAGTATGAATAGGCCAGGACGGGGGGGGGGGGGGGGGGGGGCACAGAATGAATGGGAAGATTGTTCCAAAAAGACCCCAACTTTGTGAGCTAGTCAAAAAATCCCAATGCAACTCACTGATCAGACAATATCCATATATTTACCCCATAGTGGGCACATAGGGACCATGAAAACCTGTTCAGAGAATCAATGAGTCTTAATGGTTCAAAGCCCATGACCCCAAAGGCATTATAAAGGAAGCGTGGCGTTAATGGGAATGCTCAAGTAAGGACGTTTTGAATCATAGCCTGAGCCTCTCCCCGTGGCTTAGATGTATTATCACTGCTGATTTCATTAGCGCCGTTCTCAGTGCATGTTTTCTAGCAAATGGCAACGTACAAACGTCCGCAGCCCACAGTGTGACCCGTGATCAAGTGTAGTGTGTGTAAATCGAAAGTGAAAAGTAAGCAGGTGTGAGCAGAGCACTAAGTGGCTCAATGCGACTTGCGTTTTCTTACGCTCGTTCCGTAAGCGCTGGCTCATTTCCTGTTTTTGACGGATTCAGACACTTGCGCCGTAATACAGCTGTAGACGTGTCGGCCCTGTTACCCTCATTCGCTTCCGCTAATGGAAACGCAACCCTCGTTAGAAATAATGTAGAATAAACAAGAGAAGCTAAGTGGGTTTAAGTCTTCAGCGCATATTAACTGCATTATTTCACACAAGGTTCACGGTTCATTACAGTGGCAGGATGTGGCGGATGAGATTCCGTTATGAAATTATTATCATTACTGTCATTATGCATAATTATTTTATTGCATTGTCCTATTTTAATGGTAATTACTATGGCAGTACCATAATTGTTCTTTCTGACTGGCTTGCCATTAAAGTGCTGAGAAGAGAGTTCTGAATGAAGGCACCTGAAGAGGTAGCCATTACCTACACATGGCTTCATACAGTGAATATTCAAATATTCAGGCTCATAAGATTGCAGTGTATTCATGCACAGAAACTTGTATACATAATTATCCACCCCTGTGAAGAGGATACAACTCTGTGAAATTAGCTGGCAAGACACTAAAGTATTCAAACAATAATTAGGTCTAGAAGAACAGCAGATGGTAATTCTTTAGTAAATTCTTTGGTAATTCTTTCAGTAAAAAAAAACACAAGCAAAAATACTTAGTTGCTACCACTTTTAGGGTTTCAAAACACTATTGTAATGGTGTACCATGGGTATTAGTTCAAATCCTGGACTGTGCAATAGCATTAATTCTGCTATTTCAAATCACACAAAGTGGTGGTCCACAGTGATCATATCCTGGAATACAGCAGAACCATTACACACAGAAAACGGTTTTATTTCACTGGTTTCTTGCTTACCCTCGTGTCTGAAATCCTGAATACCAAATAAGGTGAACTGCAAAAGTGGCAAAGGTTACGAGAGAAGCTACTGGCACCAAGAAAAGATCATACAAGAAGTGGGTGTACTCTAGAGAAGTGGGTATACTCTAATTTAGCAAATCAATAACTACTAATTTATACGTGCACCAGTGGGGATTAAGAAGTGAGTATACTCTAGTATACTCTATGCCCAGTGGGAAATCCTCCACTACACTACTGGGTATGCTTTTATGTTACTACAGCAAATAGTATAGATTGACTATAGTAAATAGTAAATTTAGATTTCATGTCCCAGAATATTTGCAATTTGGCACAGAGGGCATCACTTTACGTTAAATAATTCCCTGTGTGTTTTATTGAAATCGCATCGTAAGCCATTGCATCAGGCTAATTCCCATCAAACTTAAATTTTGTTTAATTTATCCTGTGCTGTTGACCGAGAAACGCTTCAGTACATTAATTGCTGAATATTTTGCCTCACTTGTCAATCAGTACATCTTGCATTTGTTTCGCAACACGAGGGTGCATCTGTTCAGTGTTTTAATTGTGCAGTCAGTGTGTATGTTGCATCTAAATGCACAGATTTCATTTAAGAATGAAAACAAACTGCAAGCACGTGAACAAAAATGGATTACCATTCATTTGAGGAAGGCCATGCATTTAGGGAGAATAGAAATCAAAGAATAGCGCTCAAGTTCCATTAAGAGCCTCTACACAGCATGACTAGTGTCATCTCACCCCTACAACAAATCTCTGCTAGCTACTCTGTTGGAGGTATAATACACCAGGTGCCTGATTTACTAAGACGTTTAGCGTGTGCAAAACCTTTCAGCACACGCAACACCAATAAATGTTTTGCACACGCTAAAGGTCTTTAGTAAAACAAGCCCCAGGTACGATACCATTGTTTTAACACCCATTACTCTTGCAGCATGCATAGGGAGGACCGGTTTGGTTATGTTCCCAGGCCATGCACATGGGCTGCATTTATTGCCGTCTAATTTCGCTTCACTCAGGAGCGGCCCATAAGCAAATGCTAATGGAAGAGGGCATCCCAAAAGCACATAGTCTCAGAATCTGCATGGGGACACTGGTCTTTTAGCTTCATCCAATGCAGGGGTGTACAACCATAGCCAGAAAAGGGCCAATGTGGATGTAGTATTTTGTTCTGGTACAAGTAATCAACTGTTGTGGCTTTACATTAACCGTGTTTAAATGCAAGCAATCATGGGTACTTCTATAGGTGCGCTCGCTGTAGCATATGGATCTCTATAATATTTAGGTTAGCGGCCTTGCCTTTCGCCATCTGAACGTAGTTCATCCTTGAAACAAATATTTGCTATGACACATTTTTTTCCATCTTGAGTGTACAGGCTGACATTCTGCCATAACCATACTACTTCAGGAGCGCCTCACTTCACTTGGTGGGCGGGAGAAGATACGTTCGCTTTATTATAGTAAAAAATAAATCAATATTGTTAAAAATAAATAATTATTTTATTGCAATAATTTGCAACAGTACAATAAACATCGTTGTTGTTGTTTGTGCTGAAAGGCACATGAAAAGATTAGATGGAACAACCCAAGGTCATGATGCACAAATACTGTCCTCTGTTAATGCGTCCGCGGGTCGTAACGCCAGACTCACTTCGCCCCTGAGGAAACCCACACACAGTTAAATCCTAAGAGAGTGCTGCGGCAGCACAATGCATCGCATTTATGTAGTGCTGTAAAATACTGTTGTTTCTGTCGCTATAAAATGTGTCCTATTCCTCGCTCTCCCCTTTCGCTCAATCAGGCCTTGGCAAGCGGAGGCAGCGTTTGTGTGTACAAATAACTCAAGCCCTGGCTTTATTGCGCACGCTGATGGAGGCTGTAATAGGCTTTTTCTTTCTCCTAATGCGCCGAGCCTAGGGGCCTTCTGGGATACGGACAGGGCTGTCGGTTCTCCTCAGAGTTTTCGCAGCGAGAGAAGTGGGCGGGATTGAGTGTGACAGGAGAATCGAGAGTCCGAGTCCAGAGTCGGCAGCCACAACGGCTACCTTTTAAAGTATGAACACGCAGAGCGCGAAGGTGTGTGTGTGCGTGTGTGTGTGTGTGCGCATGCGCTCTATTGGTTTATGTTTTTGCACCATGTCAAGGTCAGCACCACATATAATACATACAAAATAAGAAATGCAGCCTTTCTGTATCTAATGGAAGAGGTGTCGTGTGCAATTCCTTTAGACGTAGCCGTCTGTCGTAAGGGTGCAGGCGTCTCCCGGCTCAGAGGGGGTACCGAGACAATAACGTGCTTCTGTCATTTTCCATTTACACTGTAGCAGCTGAAGCAGTGCAGCCAGTGAATGTTAAAACGGAGAGAAAGAAGTATTCCTTTGAATGGCTTCCTCACAGGATGCATTTCTCATGTCACTTCCTTATTAACAAAATGTACTCTCTTTTAGTGCTTTTAAAAAAGCCTTTCCTTATCGTGATCAATGTTCAACGGCTGCCGGTTAACATGCCCCCGTAAGGTAACGTTATATTCTTTGTGGAGTGTGGACACATGCAGAGACACACGCACACACACACGCACACACACGCACGCACACGCACAAACACGCACACACACACACACACACACACACACACACACACTGTAAACGTGTTTTCAGAGTGCCTCAAATCTCCTGCCTCCTGGCCATAGGTATTATGATTATTACTAGCATATCGCTCCATGTATCAGAAATATAAAGGAGTCACACAATGGTGAGTCAGACAGTGATAATAACCCTAGAGACATGACAGCCTTACAGTTGTATCTTTGCTCATGACCTCTCAGAATGAAAAGATGATCATCTCTCATTCATAATGACAGAATAGAAATCAAGTGCTTTTCAAAGTTGGTGGCACAGACAGAAACATGCCACACACACGCGTGCACACGCACACACACACACACACACACACACAGGGCTGTGCAGGCATGTTTGCGTAAACACACGTACACACACACAGGGGTGTGCAGGCATGCTTGCGTAAACACATGTACATACACACACACTCCAGGCATGCTTGCGTAAACACACACACACATGCGCACTCACACACACACAGAATAAAGTCAAGTCAAGTCAAGTCAAGTTTATTTGTATAGCACATTTTCATACACAAGGCAACCCAAGGTGCTTTACATAAGACATAGAAAGACATTATATAACAAGTAAATTAGAATTGAAAACAATCCTAATAAGTTAAAAACAGTTTAGAAACAATGTTAATAAACCTGTATACCTGGTCTCTTTGAACTGTAGTGGGGAAAATGAATGCCAGTAAGAGATCCCTCTATTCTCACTCTTCCTGGCATTATCCACTTTCAAAGTAGACAGAACCACACCAAAATGTATCTTCAACGCTGTCCTTTCATAAAGACAAAGCAGTAATATCACAGCAAACACAGAGAACAATCTGAGCGCAACTTTTACACCGTAATGGACAAGCAACAAATATATTTAATGTACATTTTAACATAATAAATATATACGCATTACCCATACCTATATATTTGCGTTTGATCAGATTTCCACAGATTTCCAGCGAAGCAATTGTTTGCTTTAACAACTGAAGCTGAGGGGCCTGCTCTCTATTGATTTACAGTCGCGCAGAGAAAGGATATAGCAGCACTTACTGTCTGCGGCGGCCAGTCAAAGGGTAAATGTCTTTGGCTGTAAATGACGTCGGCTGCCTGGATTCTGACAGCACAGCTCCGAAACGATGACGGAGAGACGCCATTGTGATTGGTTCCAGGGACACTCCAGGGAGAAGGAAGTGAAAATGAAATTCGGACAGGGCCGTGTGGCCTTCCAGTCTCCACGCCGGTTTTTCTGACTGGAAACAGGGAAGTGATTAACATTCTTAGTTTCAACAAGTCTCTGCTAAAATTGACCTTTCTTTGGTGTTTGAAGGTCAAATCCCAGTGAATCTGGGGAGGCTTCATTAAAATCAATAGGAAAGCAGTGTTTCTCAGAAAATTTAAATAAAACGGGAAAAATGGGGGTTACTGATTAATAAAGGAAAGCTTTGTTACCCTTACAAAAATGAAGCGAGTGCAAAAAAACTAATGACTTATATAATTATGTTGAATATTGAACTGAAACACTGAACGCGGCATGTGACATTATCTAAACCAATCAGTGAGCATGAAGGACCAAAAGTGAAATAGCCCTTTTCCCGAGATAACACACTGGGCTTGGACCCCAGATGCATTTCATTAAAAACCCAGCAAAAAGTACTCTTTAATGGTGCTTGAATTCATTCTTAAATTAATTCCACTTTTATGTCAGAGCACGCTGAGAATACACAAAAGAATAGGCTTTCTTTAAAAGCATTTTTATGACTTGAATTTAAGAAACACCTCTTGATTAGGAGTTGAAAACAGCGACCTCAAGGGCTTTGAACGCACGCGGTTTTGAAGACCTCTTCTGCGAACGCACTTAATGAGACCTGAGTATTATTTGCATTTAAATAATAGAGAAAATATTAGGTACATAAAATACACTGCCTGGCCAAAAAAAAAGTCGCCGTTGCACCCATCATGCATAGTGCCCACTGTACAAGCCTCTGGAGGCAGTGTTATGATCTGGGGTTGCTTCAATTGGTCAGGTCTAGGCTCAGCAACGTTATGCAGCAATAAAATTAAGTCAGCTGAGTACCTGAATGCACTGAATGACCAGGTTATCCCATCAATGGGCATATTCCAGGACGACAATGCCACAAGATTCATCCAGCTCAAATTGTGAAAGAGTGGTTCAGGGAGCATGAGGAATCATTTTCACACATGAATTGGCCACCAGAGTCCTGACCTTAACCCCATTGAAAGTCTTTGAGATGTGCTGGAGAAGACTTTACAGAGCGCTTTGACTCTCCCGTCGTCAATACAAGATCTCGGCCAAAAATTAATGCAACTCTGGAGGGAAATAAATGTTGTGACATTGCATAAGGTTGTCCATACAATGCAGTGACAAATGTGCGCCGTAATCAAAGCTAAAGGCGGTCCAACAAAATATTAGAGTGTGCGACTAGTATATTTCTATTGTCGGAGCCAGTAAAAAAGAGAACAGGAAATTACTGTACAATAAAGTCCAATAATGGACATTTTTTATGACAAACAAAAAACTGGAAAAAGAAGTCTCACACATTTTTGTGATTGTCGCCAGGTGGATCGACTCTCAGGGAGTGGAAAACGGTTTAGCTGAGTGTCACCTGTGGCACACATTCTGCAGTTTGTAATTCTGCTTCTAGGGGATTTACCTCATTTATAACTCAAGCATTGCTTCTGTACCCTTTCAGATGAACAGCTTTGTCTCTTACGAATGGCATAATTTGCGGTTATTGTCCATAAAGGATAGTTGAGGAATACAATGGCTCGCAAAGAATGAAATGCGCTCCACCCCCAAATGGGCTTGACTTTCTAAAGCGCACACAGGCTCAGCAGCACAGTGTAATTAACTGAAACTTTGATAGACTCACAGTCTCCATTTTAGTCCAGCTGTAATTCCAAGCCATGAACAATGAATCGGGAGAGGGCAGGGATTGCTTTAGGAGGTACATTTAGCACTCGCCCCACCCCCCCACTACTGTTCTGCAATTTGGCCAACGCTCGGATATTCGCCCACCAGCCACGGACATATTCAAAACTTGTTGAGGTGGGAGAGTGCGGAAAACTTAACACAGAGCCCCCCCACCTACTGTTCTGCACTTTGGCCAATGCTGGGATATTCGCCCACCAGCCACGCAAAAGTATTGAAAACTTGGTGAGGGGAGGGGGGGGGGAGTGCGGCCCTCCAGGGCCCAAGGTGCAGCGTTTCGAAGGGCCGCCTCCGAAACCCGCAACGTGACTCATTATGAATGGGACGAGTGGACATTGCCTAGTTCAGGGTGATTACAGTTAAGGGGGAGTAATGTGATTATCCACAGATAATCACATTCTCGCCTTTCTTAGTCGAGCGTACCAACCCCCCCCCCGATGTAGGCGACATTTCGCATATTTTTTTTGTGCAAATTCAAAACAACAATGGCATCCTTCAGGGAAGAAGATTAGCCTATGGTACACAGAAGGTATGCTTGTAGCCGAAATGACAGCTCCGCACGGACACAAAAAATCCACTCAGGACATCAGACCCTGCAGAAGTCTGTATGCATACTTTGTTTGGCGACTATGAATTGCCTTACCCGCTGACCCGCGTTGCAGATGAACCGGTGGTCATCGACCACACCTTTTTCTCACCCACGATCACAAAGACCTGCCTCACCTTCAAGAGCCACAAAGCCAGCATGACTTATTGAACATATTAATTGTAGGACCCCTTGTATGGAGAGGCTGGAGTTCACTCCCATTCATCCTTCACACAGATCCCTCGCATGCACCTCTTGTTCAGTGATATCACTGTGCCATAGGCTGATATCAGTGGGAAGCTCAGTTAGTGCTGACGGGTACTTGCTTTGATGGGCTGCGCCCTGTAAACGCGAGCATGTGTAAAAGCGTTTTTTTACTGAGATTACAAAGTCCCCTTTAATGCCAGCTTTTATCACACGTATGTCAGCTAGAACTGTGCTTTACTGAAAGCTCTAAGGCCTGAATTATGCTGAGGGCTCTTTAACAAATGCTGAGTCTGCACAGACTCTCACAGCCTCACAAACGGATGTGGATACAAAATTTTGAATACATTCACATTTAGCTCTAAATACTGTAAGGGAGATACCAACAGGATGATTTGGTTTTGGTCTATTGGAGACAACGTTGAGTTTGGAAGTAACATGGTGATTTACTTAACCAATCATTGGTGTGTGTCTAGGGGGGCGGCCAATGAGAAGTGAACTTCCTGTGACAGAACGGACATGCTGTGTCAGACCTCTAGCTCATGTTGAGAAATGACATACTTTATAAAAAGGGACAATTCTTTGTTTTGCAGTTTATAAATATGGAAAAAGTAAGTAATAATCATAAAATACTAAGCACCTTTCAAGCAATACAGCACAAAGTGCTCTACAGACGTAAGAGATACAAATAAGAACCTAGATGGAAAAAAAAAATGACACATCTTTATCTTGTGAAATGTAAGAACAAAGTTATTGCACAAAGTTATTGCACATAACAAAGTCTTTTGCACAGAATGCTACTGCATTGGAAACTGGGAATGGATCAGGAGATTCCCCTGAGACAGATAAAGTAACTTCCAAAGATAAGTTATTTTTCTGGTGCATTAAAGAAATTGCATTGTGCTGCAATAACGATGACACTGTTTGCTGGAAAGTTTTTCTTAAAGAGCAATGGAATATTGTTTCTGTTGGTGAAAATGGTTATACTCTGCCATAAAAATAAGGGAATTGGGGATTAAAAGGCAGAAATGTTTGGGTGTGCTAAAGAAACCCAGCTTAACTGGCTGACTAGGATTCCTCTAGACTAGCCTACCGATTGCAAATCGAGAAAGTCTTACTGGAAAACTGCCCTTGGACAAATACAAACACTTCCAAACACTTTTCAAAACTGAAAATGAAACTCACTTTACTGCCATGATAAGTCTGCATGTATCTGGCCAAGCCTTATTTTGAAACTGAAAGGAAAACAAATAACTTCCAATATAGCCAATTGAACTAGGCCTTCTATATATAAATATGTGCACCACCATGCTTCTTCCTAGGTAACAGAAATAAACGTACTTATTGGCTACTTGTATTCTGCACTGATGTGTGATAAGTGTCCCTGTATAGAGCTATTTGTCAAATGCATGACAATGAATAAACAGACCAAATGACACATCTTTGTGTCTTATTTCCTTTGACCTTATTCCACATCCTGTACTCATATAATAGACAGGCTTATTTTCAAACAAATGTTGGCCTGGGTGAAAGGTCACCCATTCATTTATATTGATGCTTCTTAAAACATTTCTTCTTTGGATTAATTCAGGGATGGTTGAGGTTTGACAGCAAAAATAGTCAAAGTTGTATTAAATTTAATTTTAAATTAAATGACACTACCAAGTAAACAATTGCAGAACCCATGTATCCAAATTAAATCTACTGAATCATAACTGAATGCATTAACATTTTGTTCACCTATAAAAATTATTTACTCAGCTTTGTTTACCGTTTCAAATGTAAAAATTTCTATTCCATATTTTCAATCAACAATATAGGCCCAACAAATAAACTAAGTAAACAGCACTATGATGCACAGCCCATTTAATTCAGTTGAGATTTTAACTGAGTTTTTTATATCCTGAAAGTAGCTAAAGTTATACAACAAAAGTATACTGCCCACTACAGGGGGATTTTGTCATTTGGAGACGGTTTCTTGCATAAGTAACACGGCAATCTACATTTTAACCAATCAGTGGAGCAAGCGTTAAGTTGGCAGCCAATCAGAAGTAAAGTTGAATATTAATACACAACGGACACGCCATTTAAGACCTCCATCGCTCATGTTATAAAAAACATTCGGTTTACATTCGAAAAAACATTCTTTACATCAAAGGGACAATGTATCATTTTACTGTCTAGTAATCTGAAAAAAGTAAGCGTGCATCTTTAGATTGTGGCTTATTTAAAGAAAATGTGATTGGATTGAATCTTTTCAAAGTTCATTGTGCACCGGTGATGGTGAAGGAGAGACATTAGGCTGCACACGGCATCTCCACTCTCGATATTGATTTCATCTGGTACCTTTCCTCGGGTCTCCTAAATGGGACAGGCGTAGATGAGAAACAATGGCTGGATCTAATGAGAAGAGCAACAAGCAGGAGGGAGCCATGTCCACTTCATTTGAGAGCTGGCACTCGCTCTCAAAGCCATTTAATAAGGACAGCGAAATGGACACGAGGGAGGACGACGGCGCTTCCGCCGTTTTCTCCCTACAAAGCAAACGCCAATATCCTGCCCGAGGATATTACCTCTGCGTGCCGCCAAATGGCTCTCTTGTCAAATTATAAATCAGTCCTTTTTATTTAGGCACAGTTGAGAAAGCTCTCTGTCTGCGGCCGTGTCGCATGGATTCTCACAGCCAGGTAGACTAGCCTCCCAGCGAAGAAGCTGCAGAATTAATTTGCCACCCTCGACCCTAACGTACCAAGGCCACTGGGGTCCCCGCTGGGGTCCGGCTCGGCTCCTCTCCTCTGCTCCATTCTGTTTCAGATTTACTAAAAGAGCCTGCGTTTCGATGGGGAGGCGCCATCCCGAACGTCTCACCACATTTCCGTGCGAATCTCGATTTGGCCGCGCTGGCGATCGGCGCTTTGCAGGACTGAAAAAAGACGGGCAGCTGTGCGTGAGGTGGGCGTGATGGAAAAGCAGGCCATTGTGCGCCGGTTTGCACAGCGCCGAGCAAACAGTGGAAGCGTACGATTACCCAGGGGGACGGGGGAGTTGCCAATCGCAGCCCTATTATGCCGGTTGGAAGATTGCGGAGCCCTGGAGCCCCTTGTGCCTGAGCCGTTAATCGGAATTGAATGAAGAAATACATTTTTCAATAATAAAATAATAAATAATCGACAATAACAACAATTATAAAAGAAACCTGCAACTCCATTGCGTGAGCCGGCCCACAGCTCATTATCCAAGGACACGAGAAACAATAATCGTCTTTTCTCGTCTTTTCCCCCACAGTGTAGCTATATGCGACATCCCTAATTACTTAAAGTCTGTTAAATGGTAATTTTGTTTGCTGGGGCGAGCCAGACAGAGATAACGGAATTCAGCATTTATTAATATTGAGGTGAGCCTCGGATGGTTTCGTGAAATTAAATTCAACACCTATATTCTTGTCTGGAGGCTGTTGTGAAGACAGCGGGATAATTAGATGCAAGCAACAGCTTTGCGAGCTCCAGCTCTTCAGACACACGGAGGATGAGTACTGTCGGTTAGAAGAGCAGAAAGTCGATCTACTAACATTTCCACACTCACTGACGTCAAAGAACACTGATAATCGCATACAAGTAGATGATGTAAAATGACTTCCACCAAATTGTCCGTAATGGAAAACTACAGCGCCGGCGAGCTCCATCTGTTCTCTCTCTTTTCAATTGATAACATTTGTACAATATCTTGCAGATACTTATATGAAAGTTTGACAGCAGTGTAATGTGTCATTTGGGAAAGAAAAGCTGATATGAACAGGAAAAGACTGCTTAATAAAAGCTTACCTCGCTGGTTAAAAACCAGAGTGTGGGCTAATTATTTGATAAAGAGTACAAGGAGAATCATTGCGATAAATGGTCATTCGGGGATTGAAACGGCATTCCCGCCGCATAGCTGACAGAGCCGTTCCAGGTTTATCTCGATGCACGCTGAAAAGGTCATTAACCGAGACCCTGAGAAAAGCCTGCATGGAACAGCATGCCAGGCCACGCAGAGCACATGCAGATATCCTAGACACTGCGCAAGCCAAGATAGACTGAATATAACATGTGCTTCATTAAACGCTGAGGGAGGCATAAAAACATTATTCTGTTCTGGAAAGTTCTTTGATAGGAGTTGCCAATCGCAGCCCTATTATGCCGGTTGGAAGATTGCGGAGCCCTGGAGCCTCTTGTGCCTGAGCCATTAATCTGAATTGAATGAAGAAATACATTATTCTGTTCTGGAAAGTTCTTTGATAGATCCTTACTAACATGAGGGTTTTTTAGTCGGCATATACCTTCCTTAAATGATCGGCCCCATTCTAAAAGAGGTGCAAGGGCTCATTGATATAACGTTTATGATGGCTCCACACACACCCCAGCCCCCTGTATTTGGAAATCTGGCACAGACAGGGCACATCTTTTACTCGCTGCCGTCTGCTGGCTCAGAGATTGAACAGAGCCAGTAACTAAGCGAGGAAAGCGCAGGTAAGGAACAGGCTTGAGGAAAAGTTTGTTGGTATGACTTGGAACTGTCCAAGAACATGATTTGTGCACCTGCTGTGTCTGTTGCAGGAATGTGTTTAGGATTTGTGAAATTTGGTAATGGGGTGCAGATTGGACCGAGGACTGTGAGTCCGGCTGGCTTGGTTTCTTCCCCTCTCTGTGATTTTCCATTTTGTGCTGTATTGTCATCTTGGACCTCCCTCCCCTGAGCATGGTCTCGGCCTTTGCAAAATGTTTGCAGGTTTGACCTCCGTTTTGTTATCAGACAAAATCTGTAACCGGGCAAAAAAAATATAAAAATAAAAAATAACTTTTTGAGTCGGGAGATATTTCAGCTTCTGCCCTATGGGAAACTTTGAAAGCCTACCTCTGGGGTCAAGCAATTTCATTCGGTGCCGGCGCTTTCAAAACAAATAAACGAATCTGAGAGCTCTCAGGCAACTCTCAGTCGGCAACCTTGACGAAAATCTATGAACCCTTCTGACGAAGAGCTAAAAGAATGGTTGACTGCGCAAACAGAGCCAAATGTACTACAGGCTATGCCGGCCCAAGATGGTCGACTCAAACACATTGAGAATACAAGGAAGGGGACAAGCACGCAAAACTTCTAGCCCATTAAGGCAAGGCAAGGCAAATTTCAGTTATATAGCACATTTCATTCGCAAGGAAAATTCAATGTGCTTCACACAAAAAGACATTAAAACATTCAAAGAATGTTTACCTAGTGAACGAGCTGCTCCCCTCCAAGAGAGCCCTTACTCAACAAAGACACAACTCATTCTTAACAAAAGTGCACAGAGGGAAAGAAGGTCACGTTAAAACAAATTAAATGAGACAAAAGTAAAAGTTTTAAAATACTTTTCCAATAATAATCAACACGAAAATACAAATGATTTGAAAACACCAACAATAGATAAATGCAAATAATTCAGCGCAAGGTCATGGAGAACAGGAATGTTTCGAGTCTGCTTTTTAAAAGAATTGAGAGTTGGGGGCTTGGGTCCCAGGTCATCTGGAAGTTTATTCCAGCACCCTTATCCAGATCAACATACACAGATAATAATGTACACAAAACGGAACACTCCCCCCTTCATTATCGCACTAGGTATTCCAGTATTCCATTTCAGCCATCAGGGCTAGCTTCATTGCTCCCTGCGCTCAGCACAGGCTCTGGCAGGCTCATATCCCACAGCAAGGATACAGTGTTTGACTGATGTACTTTCCCTGCAATCTTAGGCCTTCTATCTGTGCTCCGTGGGTCTGATGCCGCACACGGAAATGCGGCCGACCGGTTGGAGCCGACAAAGGGGGTGTGCCTTTTATTTGGAAATGCAAAACTTGCTTTGGATTTCGGAAACCGGATTATGCATTTGCTAATGGCAAGAAGAGTGTGGATTTGGTCGGGCATGGTTTCTGATTTCGGAGTTTCAGACTTCTCCCCTCTGTGAGTTTCCCAAATGTTTCCAACAAAGCCATTTTCGGCTAATAAATTAAAAACTCTTCATTGAAAAAATTCTAACATTTTCACAGCCGTTTTTCAATTCATTCATTGAATTTCAATAATACTGGACCTAAATAGAAGCAACCCCAACCCTGGTGGGTGGGTGTTTTGTTATTGAACTTGGCGGCACTGCCACCCAACACCCCTGATCCTGCAGCTGTAGATAAAGACCATTTCTTTGTGATGAGCTCAAGGTGACGCAAAGCCTGAGACATGTATTGCTGAGGCTGGAATGACAGAGCACCCACTGGTGTTCACAGCCCACAGTGCTTTTCCACTTGTACGCTAGCATGTTCTGACCTGTAAAGAATAGCCAACGCTCCAACTGCAACCAGTGCAGAAGCAAAGCAACCGGAAACCAAGCTTGGTTCCAACAATAAACAATTGAAGTGTTCTATTGTTCCATTCAGCTTCTATTGTTTCTCTAATTTCTATCTCACTGCTGCCTTCTCCAAACGCTTTGGTTGTTTAGTGGAGTCGCGCCCAGGTCTTTCCGTCGTTCAGGAAGTGGTTGAAGGACGAGCTCATTAGGACCTATCCGATATTAATGCCCAAGCCCCGTCTCAAGCCTCAGGCCCAAGGCCGGCGTGCCAGGGAAACAGCGGAGTGGACCCGTCCTTAAAGGCGGTACTTCAATCAAGACGGGCGATTGCATTCAGGTGGTCACTTGCGTCCAGCAGACGGCCGTTTGCCTTGGCAGCGTCACTGGGGGGGGGGCGGGGATCTTGTACCTTCATTTACGCCATTAGACCAAATATTACGCATGTCTTGGCTGTTTGATATGACAGTGACTCGTGGTACAGTAATGGTTATTCTTGTGAAATATTGGCAATGTTCATTCTCCGATTCAGTCGAACTGGCCATTTAAACCATTTAAACTCAGTTTTTCACAATTCCTGACATTTAATCCTAGTAAACATTCCCTGTCTTAGGTCAGTTATGATCACAACTTTATTTTAAGAATGTGAAATGTCAGAATAATAGTAGAGAGACTGATTTATTTCAGCTTTTATTTCTTTCATCACATTCTCACATCACAACTTGGGTCAAACGTTTCGGGTAGTCTTCTACAAGCTTCTCACAATAAACTGCTGAAATTTTGGCCCATTCCTCCTGACAGAACTGGTGTAACTGAGTCAGGTTTGTAGGCCTCCTTGCTCGCACACACTTTTTCAGTTCTGCCTACAAATTTTCGATTGTATTGACTTCCTGGCTGATGTCATGAGATGTTGCTTCAATATATCCACATAATTTTCCTTCCTCATGATGCCATCTATTTTATGAAGTGCACCAGTCCCTCCTGCAGCAAAGCACCCCCACAACATGATGCTGCCACCCCCGTGCTTCACGGTTTGGATGGTGTTCTTTGGCTTGCAAGCCTCACCCCTTTTCCTCCAAACATAACATGGTCATTATGGCCAAACAGTTAAATTTTTGTTTCACCAGACCACAGGACATTTCTCCAAAAAGTAAGATCTTTGTCCCCATGTACAGTTGCAAACTGTAGTCTGGCTTTTTTATGGCAGTTTTGGAGTAGTGGCTTCTTCGTTGCTGAGCAGCCTTTCAGGTTATGTCGATATAGGACTCATTTTACTGTGGATATAGATACTTTTGTACCTGTTCCCTCCAGCATCTTCACAAGGTCCTTTGCTGTTCTGGGATTGATTTGCACTTTTTGCACCAAAGCACGTTCATCTCTAGGAGACAGAACGCGTCTCCCTCCTGAGCAGTATGATGGCTGCATGGTCCCATGGTGTTTATACTTGCGTACTATTGTTGGTACAGAAGAATGTGGTACCTTCAGGTGTTTGGAAATTGCTCCCAAGGATGAATCAGACTTGTGGAGGTCCACAATTTTCTTTCTGAGGTCTTGGCTGATTTCTTTTGATTTTCCCATGATGTCAAGCAAAGAGGCACTGAGTTTGAAGGTAGGCCTTAAAATACATCCACAGGTACACCTCCAATTGACTCAAATAATGTCAATTAGCCTATCAGAAGTTTATAAAGCGATGACATCATTTTCTGGAATTTTCCAAGCTGTTTAAAGGCACAGTCAACTTAGTGTATGTAAACTTCTGACCCACTGGAATTGTGATATAGTGAATTAAAAGTGAAATAATCTGTCTGTAAACAATTGTTGGAAAATGTACTTGTGTCATGCACAAAGTAGATGTCCTAACTGACTTGCCAACACTATAGTTTGCTAACGTTAAATCTGTGGAGTGGTTAAATATGAGTTTTAATGACCTCAACCTAAGTGTATGTAAACTTCTGACTTCAACTGTAATTCAGGCTAGAAAAACTAAAACGAAAATCTACAATACGTTGAACATTTCAACATGTAGCATTTAAAAGTCAGAAACTTCACATGATAACACGTCATCATAAATGTGGATATAGAAAAATGCAACACAAGTTTAGGATGCACAGAACTATAATGCTATCTCAAAATAACTTGGTAGCCTAATAATTTACTTATTGTTCTTGGCTATTGACTGAACCAATTATTTGATTGACAATCAGGAAAAGTAAACGGAAACAGATTGAGAGTGATCATCTGTTAAAAGTAAGTTTACAGAAGGCCTAGTTCTACTCCCACGGAACACCACTGGCTGGATGTCATGAATCATACATGCTTGCATCTGTTCTTTACAAAGTGACAACCAAATTGTTACGTTTTAGCATATGATGAACATATACACTACATGGCCAAAAGTATATGGACTAAGTAGTGTTAGGATTTGCCTTCACTGGAACTAAGGAGCCTATAGGCAGAAACAGCCATAGATCAAGGGGTGTCCATATACTTTTGGCTATATAGTGTATTACTCAAAGTGTGGAACAATATGCGTCATACTGCATATTGCAATTATACCAAGCAAAGTAACCAGAGCCAAAGACCCAGGCAAAGGGGACTTGAAAACTGTTACTCACAGAAAACCTGTGATGAGTCTAAAAACAACTGTCAGAGCAACAAAAGAGAGGTTTGGCTATAGAGCAGCCACACCATCTCTCACACAAACATTTCAAACAACATAGCAGGTAAGGCCTCTATCGCATGTGATGATGCAAACAAAAATGCATTTTATATTAATTTCTGTGTTTGCATTTGAACATTGTGCAGTGTTATAAATGTCATGCAAATTGTTTTTTTCAATTGTCCTTTCATAGTTTTTCTCTAAGAATGCATGCTTTGGAGTTAATTAAATACAACTCCACACAAGGCCCTCTGTTCCAACAGCTTTGAAACAGTGACACAGTGTGAGAGACATTTTGCTTGTTACCAAGCAACGGTCATTAGCTGGGCTCTGCAATACAGAATAGGAGGAATATATTGCATCCACAGAAAAAAGGTGATTCATTTAAATGTTCTATTCAAACAATTGCTTGTGGAGAGAGATGACCGCACAAGTCATCCCCCATAAAAAAATTTGATACTGTTGGCCTGCGGAGATTTAATGCCACTCAATCCCTTGTCAGGATGTCAGGGATATCTGCAGCTTCTCTGACCGCAGTTCTGAGGTGGGAATAACAACGCTTCTTTATGCGCACTATGGGGTACATTTACTAAAGGTTTGCCCGTACAAAAACATGTGTAAAACTGTTACCACCCGCAAAAAATTGTCAGAGGTGATCAACTAACGAGGTGTAAAGAGGATTGCGTGTGCTAAAATGGAAAGATACGCTGATTTCTCATTTTTGCGGGTTATCCTGAATGAATATGCTAAATTGGGTGTCCCTACAATATTTTGCGAAATAGTGGGAGGTGGTCATGCAAATAGATAACTTTAGCACGTGTAAAGTGATTTAATAAGCCCGAAAGGAAGTTTTTGAAAGGTATTTGCAGGTGTACTTTAGTGCAAATGGAAAGCAGGTATTAAAAGACACGGAATCGATACAATGGCTACTGTCATTGTAGCAAGGCACATACAGGTGTGTTTGGATTATCCATAAATGAATGCTCTAATGCTCATAAATGAATGCCATAAATTAAATACAGTAGATATGGATGGATAACTTGAAGGGTTTCTTCTCCTGACTTATTTTTCCATAGAGTTCAATATGAGAATTTGTCAGGAGAAACAACCCTTAAAGTGATCCATCCATATCTACTGCATATCTGGAAGCAGAGTGATGGTTTGAGGCTCATTTGGTACCTCAGACCCTTGATGACTTACAGCCATTTTACCAACCATGTATTCCATACTGTTCCAGCATAATTTACAGCTAAATCTAGACCCAACCCCCAATTCCCATAGAGATCCATTCAAATGCAGAGATGTTATAGTATCGCCAGAAAATAAAATATCAAGAGTCTTTTCATCAGGAAGTCATGGCATGCAAAGGATATGCGACCAAATATTAAAAGTTATTACTTTATTCTATATATAAATGCAGGGGCGCCAATAATTGTGGCACACGTGGTTTTGTTAAAAATAATTATTTCTTGATGAAGGATTCTTTTTTCTCATAATAAATTCATTTCAATTAAAGGTTGGATTTTTCTCATTTTTTCAGTGTGAGATTAAGCTAATTCACCAAACGGTGAATTATTTATAACCCTTTTTACTCATCTTCACCAGGGGTGCCAATAATAGTGGAGGGCACTGCTTTATGGACTTTAAAAAAATATATAATACATACATTTGACTAAATCTATACCGCCATATCTGAAAGCGGCATCAATTTGCACATGTACCCATATATCGTGATGTTGTAAACTGTTGCAGTATCTTGTCAATATAAGTATTTTCAGAATATTTAATTTAAAAATGAAATGTGAAATGTGCTGCTTACATGAGGCATGGGGTGAGGCCTAAGACCCCCCAGGAAACTTTTATAAGAAGCATGTCCAAGAGCTACCAATGGCTGCGGACATTTTCGGTTAACCATTCGATTTGGTCCAATGAATGGCCAGCGAGCCAGCCCCAGAACAAAGACAGACGATGTCCCTTCCAGGCATGGATTCGGCAAACGGAAAGGGATAAACGCAGCGCCTTTCATGCGGGGGAAATAAGCGAGGGAATTAGGCGCGGCCGCGGACACGTTTCGTCTCCCCGCTCGGCTCACTTAGGGCTAAGAGGGCGCCCTGCTCGCCGGGCAGGTGCGGCCGATACGTGTCGCAGACCGCCGTTACGCCCGCTAATGTCTCCTAGCGCCTCCTGCGAAAGCCTTCATTTCTGGAGACCTGTCTGCGGGTATCAGTAGTAATAGGGCTTAACAAAAGTCAATGCGGATGCTGCCTTCTCCGCGCAGACACAGAGATTGAAAAAGTAAAGGCTTTTATGAAGGCAAAGTGGATATGGATTGATAAATCTAGCCACAGATAATGCAGACGTATCGGCCAGAAGTGATGTATTAATCTGTGATCGCGCCCACGGCGGGGGGGTTGGGGGATTTATAACTCAAGAGTTTCCGACTCGGCCTTTCAGGGTGGAGTCCGCCTGGCCTGGGCAGCGTCCGTTTTCCTTAGTTTGCTCTTTCCGGAAGGGTCTGTCCTCAAACCCACGACAAGACAGCTGGAGAAAATGACGCCAGCCAGGCAAGCAGAAACCAACATTTAATTACTTCAACATGGCCGTAGGACTTTATTGCTGTATTTATAAGCTTTGAAATCTACAATGTATGCAGTTTTTTAACTAAATCACAGGCCCACTATAAAGTAATTATGTTGTAGGATAAAAAGAAGTTTCAATTAAATTAGGTATATTTTCATTTTGTAAAATACTGTATTCTCTGAACCACAGTATCAGCATTTGTAAGTGTTGTTTCCCCTGCAGTAAAAATGGTGTGTATCTCTCTCTCTCATACAGTTAATGGCAGAGCAGCAGCAGGCTTTGAGTGAACTCAGTGTAAGTGGGGGTGTGGTTGGGCTGGAACCTGACGAGGCCCCACTCGCCATCAACGAATGGGAATAGGCCACTTATGCCCCTGAGAGATGGAAATATTTATAAGAGAAGGAAAAATTAATAAGAGAAGAATGAGCATTTCAGAACCACTGGAATACCGGGATGGGCCCCTGTCTGTCACGAGTCCCACCGACCTTGTTTACTCCCTCGCTCTCTGAGTAGCACAGGATTTAACTGTATCTCCTTCCCCTGCTTTAGCCTGTTCCTTCCCTTGTTTACTCCCTCGCTCTCCGAGTAGCACAGGATTTAACTGTATCTCCTTCCCTGCTTTAGCCTGTTCCTTCCCTTGTTTACTCCGTCGCTCTCCGAGTAGCACAGGATTTAACTGTATCTCCTTCCCTGCTTTAGCCTGTTCCTGTCCGAGAGCCATGATATTCTTACAGGAGTACGGCAGCCAGGCCTGAGCTCGTCGCTGTAATATCACACTATTAATATTAGAAAAGGGCATGAGCTCTCGCACAAAGGCACTCCTTTAATTGCATGATGCATGAGTAATGCATTGACACAGCGAGGGTGACCCCAGAGAACACCGTGTCTCCTGATCGTTTTCCCAAACCTGCAAGCTTCAGGTATGAGATGACCCTCTGACCTGGCCTTTTTTTGCTTGCCGGTTCACCACGGGCTGGGATGACCCTTCTCCGTGGAGGACCCCATACTGTCACCAAGAATATTTCTATGGTATCTGTGTCCATGAATAACTGTCAGGGGGCCTGGGGCTTGTGATGTCAGAGGGTAGTTTCTGTAGAGCTCATCTCTGATACAGGGTGTGGACTCTCTGCAGGTTTCTGTAGAACTCATCTCTGATACAGGGTGTGGACTCTCTGAAGGTTTCTGTAGAACTCATCTCTGATACGGGATGTGGTCTCTCTGCAGGTTTCTGTAGAACTCATCTCTGATACAGGGTGTGGTCTCTCTGCAGGATTCTGTAGAACTCATCTCTGATACAGGGTGTGGTCTCTCTGCAGGATTCTGTAGAACTCATCTCTGATACAGGGTGTGGTCTCTCTGCAGGATTCTGTAGAACTCATCTCTGATACAGGGTGTGTGGTCTCTGCAGGTTTCTGTAGAACTCATCTCTGATACGGTGTGTGGTCTCTCCAGGAGCCCAAATTAAATGTCCACCTTTTAAAATAGACACTCTTCCTTTCTACGCGATTAGCTGTGCTAAAGAAAATCTCCTTTTTTAAAGTGTGCCATTCTAACTAACACAGACATGGCTTGGCCATGGCAGTCAATCTGAAATCTCTCTTTGTTAGATTCTGCCTTCTTTGAAAGCTCATAAAAACATGTTATAGTTTCTCGAATGGGCATAATTTAATAAGAAAGACAGACAAGATTACAACTGGCATGTTGCCAAGATATGAAAATTAAGTAATATCAGAACAAAGAGAAACTGTCAAAATAGACAACCAATGGACACACACACACACAGTATATACAGTGCCCTCCACTATTATTGGCACCCCTGGTAAAGATGAGTAAAAAGGGTTATAAAAAATTTGTTTGGTGAATTAGCTTAATGTCACACTGAAAAAATGAGAAAAATCCAACCTTTAATTGAAGTGAATTTATTATGATAAAAAATATCCCTCATCAAGAAATAATTATTTTTAACAAAACCACGTGTTCCACAATTATTGGCACCCCTGCATTTATATATAGAATAAAGTCATAATTTTTAATATTTAGTCCCACATCCTTTGCATGCCATGACGTCCTGATATCTGTGATCCAACAACATCAAAAGACTCTTGATATCTTATTTTCTGGTACATTTACAAGTGATGCTATAACATTTCTGTATTTGAATGGATCTCTATGGGAATTCGGGGGTGGGACTAGATTTTTGTAAATTATGCTGGAACAGTAGGGAATACATGGTTGGTAAAATGGCTGTAAGTCATAAAGGGTCTGAGGTATCAAACGAGCCTCAATCCATCACTCTGCTGCCAATTATTGTGCCAATAATTATTTCTTGATGGGGGACTTTTTTTCTCAGAATAATAAATTTACTTCAATTAAAGATTGAATTTTTCTAATTTTTTCAGTGTGAAATTAAGCTAATTCACCAAACGGTTATATCAAACGTACAAACGTACATATCGGTACATATCAAACAAGCTTTAAATCATCACTCTGCTGTCAGAAATACAGTAGATATGGATGGATAACTTGAAGGGTTTCTTCTCATTACTTATTTTTCCATAGAGTTCAATAGGAAAATTTGTCAAGAGAAACAACCCTTAAAGTGATCCATCCATATCTACTGCATATGCGGCAGCAAAGTGATGGTTTGAGGCTTGTTTGATACCTCAGACCATTGATGATTTACAGCCATTTGTATTCCATACTGTTCCAGCATAATTACCAGCTAAATATAGTCCCACACCCCAATTCCCATAGAGATCCATTCAAATGCAGAGACGTTATAGTATCGCTTGTAAGAGTACCAGAAAATAAGATATCAAGAGTCTTTTGATGTTGTTGGGTCACAGACATCAGGAAGTCATGGTATGCAAAGCCAAATGATATGCGACCAAATATTTAAAATTTAAAGGCACAGTCAACTTAGTGTATGTAAACTTCTGACCCACTGGAATTGTGATATAGTGAATTAAAAGTGAAATAATCTGTCTGTAAACAATTGTTGAAAAAATTAATTGTGGCATGCACAAAGTAGATATCCTAACTGACTTGCCAACACTATAATTTGCTAACATGAAATCTGTGGAGTGGTTAAAAATTAGTTTTAATGACTTCAACCTAAGTGTAGGTAAACATCTGACTTCAACTGTATATATATACATACAGTACATACACACACAAAGACACAACCTTTTTTTTTCATTTTTGTAGGATTACTCAGTGCATTTATCCAATTTCCCTGTGCATGCTGGAAAATTAAATTAGGGATGTCCTGCTGTATAAAAGCACAGAGTTACTCTTCAAAAGAAAAGAAGCCATCCTCCTTCCCCACATGACACTTTCCTCTGGTCCCTTTTTAAGACTAATACCACCTGCAGGGGTAGATCATTAATGTGGAGAACTAAGAAGAACTGCCACTGAGAATAGGGTTGAGGGGGTGTGACAATTTCATTAAGATAATCATTCAGTCTGGTTCCCTGCCTGGCTTCATCAGTTGAATCAAATTTTAACCGCTATTCCTCTTGGCGATATTTAATGGAAGACGAATTGCTGGAGGTCCAGGAATCTTTCCAGGAATGAAACCCCCTCTATTTTCCTTTTAAACCGCACCTGTAGATATTCTGGAATTACTTTACTTTCCATTGGCTATGCTTACCCTGGTGTGGTTGTCTTAATTCCACCAGTACTGTCCAATCAAATCTAAATTGATGCCGCAGATAATTGAGCTGTGTTGACCCAAATGGATTTTCAGTCTTGCTCCGAATGCAAAACGGGGGTGTCAGTTTCCTGTTGTTGTTTTCAAAAACGTGAGTCGGTGGAAAATAGTCCCCGTCTTGCAAGCTAGTGCGTCACAGAAGTGGCCCTCGGCGTGGGCGTACGTGACATAATGGTGACTCAAGGCATATTTGGAGATACCCAATTGTGGGGGGTGGGGGGGTGGGGGGTGTTGGGGAGGGTTAAAAGTTTAAAAAAACACGGCTCTGCAGTGCTGCGATGTATGAATCACCATTTCAACATTGCTCTCCTAGACTCTCCTTTAACCCTGCACCTCTCAATTTGATGCTACGCAAAGGCCAAAGGTGACAGAGCTCCAAAAGACCGACAGTGTGGATGCAATTACATGTTTTTTTTATATGTTTTTCATCCCCATCTCCTGTGATTATGCACTAAACTGTCACGGAGGGTGTTTGTTTCATTAGTAGCAGCACAGCTCACTGACACCACTGTTTTTCAAGGTCGGATACAGAAAAATGTTTTTTTTAATGTTTATTTTTTAACATTTTTTTTAAGCGGTGCAGCTGCTTCTATACGTGACATGTGTGTCCGTCCGTCTGTCCGTTCGTAGCATGAGATTTATACCAATCAGGAGTCGCCTAGGCGTCACATGCCCAGGAATACAGTAGTAGCTTGAGAAAAGCATGCCCAGCTTCAGACAGGTCTATCTCAACAACTATACATGTCACAGCTTAGATATTCACACCGTAGGAATCCTGGGAACCAGATGCACATCTGTATGTAATATGTCTTGTGCAGCTTAAAAACTGTAGCCGTGGTCACAAGTTAGAAAATGGGTTTGAAATTGAAATTACCAGCTGCCGCTAGAGTGGAGTTTTGAACATTCCACCTTTTGTGTGAATGGGGAGCATGGTTTTCAAACAACACTGAATATTTTACAAACTAATAATGTCACAGCTTAGATATTTACACCGTAGGAATCCTGGGAACCACATGAACATTTTGATTCATATTATGTCTGTGTACCTTAAAAACTGTAGTCGTCGTCACAAGTTAGAAAATGGGTTCGAAATTGAAATTACCAACTGCCGCTAGAGTGGAGTTTTGAACATTCCACCTGTTAGCAAGGTGAGTCGCCGTAGCAACCCCCCGAAGCAAAATCAATACAAAATCTACCACCAGTGTTCTGCTGGACCCAGTCAGTTATGGAACGGCCCAACAATCCATGCACCCTCTTGTTGAGTTTGGAATTCCATTGTTATTGTTCAAGTAATAACTGTAATCTTTCCTGTTTGTTATCAGAGTACTAACTGTTGTACAACACACACATTTTCTATTGCATTTTTTTATATGATTGCTCATAAACCTGCACCGCTTACTTCACCACCTGGGTGTGATTTTTTATTTATCGGAAACTTTCTCATCATTCCAACCATTCCTGCACCAAAATATATGTGTGGCTCACTGGAGACAACCCCAGTCTCTTGCCATGTGATCTGGACATTTCACAAGCAAGAGTTCAGAGCTCTGAGCTGAGCACCTGCCAGGGTTGTATGTTTTCAGTGCTTAAGAAGAAAGCTAATGGCGTACATCTGGTTTACTTGTAAGCTTCTTGTTTCCACCAGCACTGCCAGAGAGGTAATTGTGTTGGCAATTGAATAATACATGTCCAATGAGTTCTGTGAATGTCGGGTTCTACTGCAGTGACCTGTTACATAGACCTTTTATTAGTTCCACATGTTTCCTTTTGTGTGTTGGGCATGAACACACACACACACAGACACACACACACACACACACACACACACAGAGAAGACAAGACAGACAGACTCACACACACACACACACACACACACACACACACACACACACACACAACTAGCTCATACATAAACACACACAAATAGGTTACTGCAACACCAAAAGCCACAATAACACTCCCCCTCCTTCCCCGAGTCGATACTCAATCTAACATATTTACAAGCTCCGTTAGCAAAGTGATGTCAATATGTTATGGACATATAATATGTACTTTGGTTCTTGGTTACCAAAGCTAGTTAACTTTCACTGATTTACTCGTCACATATTTTTCACACCGGTCTGGGAATGTGTACCCTGGTTAAATAAGGACAAAATAATATAAAAGTCAGAAAAAATATACATACAGTGCCCTCCACAATTATTGGCACTCCTGGTAAAGATGCGTAAAAAGGGTTATAAAAAATTTACCTTTTGGTGATTTAGCTTAATCTCACACTGAAAAGATTTGAAAAATCCAACCCTTTTTAGTCATCTTTACCAGGGGTGCCAATAATTGTGGAGGGCACTGTAACTTTCACACCTGCGTTTATTTGTCAGTTGATGTGAAAGCAAACGTTCACTGAACTCCGGCCAATGACTACTCCTGGCCCTGATAGAAAACGTTACTTAAACGCTGCAAAAATGTTAAACGGTTGCTCTCAACGTTTCAACCGGGAAGGCTGCACAGATAGGCTTGTTCTCACTATACTGCTCAGTGAGCGGACAGGCCAGTTGAAGACGTGTACAATGTGCCATTTCATGTTATGGCTGCATTCAGTCACTTACTAGGCCAGTACTCTGCCTGCAGCAATGCTTATGACACATTGACTTGTTGTTGTTGGACTGTATCCTTTCCTCCTAATGAAAGCCCTCCCTGTATGGGTGGGCACCCTGCTGGAGAGGGAGGGGATAATTACTGACCTTCAGCAGATGAGGCCTGGCAGTGTGTGTGTGTGTGTGTGTGGGGGTAAGAATATGTGTGCACATGTCTGAGGGAGAGAAAAAATACGGAGTGTTTTGTGTGCGCGTGTAAGAGAGAGAAAGAAAGTGTGCGAGTCCTCTCTCTCTCGAGCGAGTGCTGCATTCTTTCTTTTGAGCGTCATGCGGTTCGATTGCTCTCGTTCTTTGTTCTGCAGGAGAAATGCTCTTTCAACATTGATTTTGGGGGCGTTAATTGAACAAAATTGCATTGGATTCAATATTGTCTGACTTCAGTTCTCTTTTGAATGTCTGTCTGGCAGCGTTTAAAAAAATAATCATTAGCAATTCAGTGATGATTGCACAGTTATGACTTATTCCGTTCAAGTTAAAGATCCGCCAACTATGAATAAGAGCAAAACAATCATGACAAAGCGGGAGCATTTCCAGCGTCACTTTTACGCACGCGGCTGATGATGCATATTGCTGTGTGAATTCCGTGGCGGGAGGCTAGAATGTCAGGTGTGTGTCACTGTACCTCTCCGTACCTGCATCTGTCTGTTTGTAATACTCTCCAGCGTTGCCGGGCTAACGGATGAGCTCACCGCACTGTGTGTGAATGAAAAGGACATGATGTCCTGTTCGTCCTCCCAAGATTGGATTGCAGTTATAAAACGCAGTACATTGTATGCCAGCAGTATACTGATTCATTTCGAAGATGCCTGTTGCTTGACAGCGTTCCCAAACAGCCATTTCATAATTCACAAGTGTTTTGACGGCTATCTTTCATGTTAATTTAGGTTCACGTTTAGCGCACAGATCTTATAATCCAAGAACACACATAAGCAACCTAAGCTATCAACCTTGCAAGGGGCAGCCTTGTTCTGTATTTGTGTGACATTTTTAATACACTGTTATTTTAAAATTTTACTGACAGTGCCTTGTTATTTTTGTTTATTAATTTTATTCTTTTCATTATTCATTTACCCTCTTGTTTGTTGCCGCTTTGTTCTTATCGTGGCTTTGTTCTTTCATATGGAAAGTGCTTTGAACATAGGGCATGCAAAGAGCTTAACAAACGCTTTATTGTTATTGTTGTTTCAGCTTCAGTGTATGATTAAATGGGAGCTTGAAGTCTGTGATAAGGCCCCGCTGCCTGGTCCGCTTATCAATACTGCCGCTGGGCTCCGCGCGCGTTATAAACAACACTGAACGTGTGCAAGGAATTCATCAGAGTGTTTTTTTACACAGTGCAAACATGCTCCGCACATCAGACATGCAGGACCCTGTGACCCCAGCCCACACAGGTGAACACATAAGACTGCTGTAATCCTCACACGTACGTTAAGCGGGAGTATTGACCCTGTCATTGGCGACGTGTCACCGTGCCCTGCCTTCCGGACTGTTCTCTGGAGGCTCGTCTCTGTCTCTGACGCAGCGAGAGGAAACCGCTAGTGAAGGCGCGAGCCGAGGAAGTCTGGACCATCGGGCTCGGTGGGGGTCCTGAGCTGACCCTCGGTGCGCAGGATAGTGAACCGCGTCTCGGGGTGCCCCCCCACCCCCAAAAAAAGGCAATGGGAACAGACTCGCCCCCAGTTGGAGAGACGCCTCTGAACACAAACATAACTGCCAATATCCTGTAGGTCCCTCCCACTGCTGCAATGACCTCCATCAGTTTAGAGACCTACAGAATATCATCATTCCATGCAATATCATTACTCTACAGAAGTCCGCTTTTTTTACCTATTTTTTCAATTGACCTTTAACGGTCATTGCTGTGGGGAAAAGATGTTAAATACTCTCTTAAGTAAAGCTTGCTCTCTTGCTCCCTTCCTGGCACTGCGGCCAATTATGCACCCTGAAGGATGACCAGTCAGGATACGATCCAAACCGCAGGACCGGCGAATCACAACCATCGTGATGGAACATGTCCTCGCACAGATACACACCTTGGGAGCCCCGATTGCCAGCGCTGCCATAATTTTCCTTTAGACACGTGTTAGTGATTTTATCACTGATCGCTTATTTCAGGTTTCAACAACAAAAAAGTCGGGCTCCTCCATCAAACTTCATTTACTTCCTGGGAGGCCGGAATCTTTTGAGAACCCTAATATTGGCAGGATTCACATTTGAGAAGCGACATTAATTAAACGGCTGCGGTTTTGGGCGACTGGCTCAACGGATACCGCAAAAACCCAATTTCCCAGTACGCTGAAGTAGGAGGAGGAAACTGTGTACTGCAGCTTTGAGTGCTGCATCCACGGTCTTATTACAAGCAGACAAGGTCTTGGGGGGTACATGGAGGCCGTTTCTTTTGTCCAAGTCTTCAAAGGCTCAAAAACACACGGGTTCCCACGCATGCTGTTTGTTGTGAGGGCTAAATGAAAGTCAAGTCCAGACCTTTGATCTCCTGCAGGTTGCCGTGTTTTGAAGCCTTCGGCTCGGCTAGCTCGCAACTGAGCACATGCCTGGCATGCAAAACCATGCTGTAATTATATTAGATTATGAATTAGAAATCCGGAGGACATTGCTTTATTTTTACTTTTAATTTACACTCACAAGTGTACTTTTAACAAAGTTGGTTAAAGGTTGTATCAGCGATTTTGGGTGACGTCACTTCTGAAGCGAAATCCCAAACAAACATACTTATGAATAATTATGTTATGTTTTAAAAAATAGTGTTCAAGCATCGAGAATTATAACCACGTTAATAACGTTTGTAAGAAACCAAACCGTTTGTAAATCCGTCAAGATTTCAGCGAGATAAGAGTATTAGCGTTTGTGCAGATCATTGTGATTGGTTGGAATACTGTTTATTTTGGTTTTGAGTGGTTGGTAGTACCATTTGTTTTTGTGTACGATCTCGGAGCATAGGCTGCCTACAGAGACGCGGTTTTTTGACGGCCTGCTTATGGGGCGGGCAGCTAGCGGATCGTGAGGAAAAATCAGATGAATGTGATCATTTATGTTTCCACCCAAAATCGCTGATACAACCTTTAAGTGATTTATTTTAAAGAAAGCACAAATGGTATTCATTCCGATGTGTAAATGATGCAAAAACAGGACGAGCAAATCTACAGTAATTATGTGGATGCACGCACACATGCTCATCACTCACTCACCCACTCACCCAACTCGCTCTTACCAGCGACCCACTCAAACTCAAGAAACTAGATATGATGAGTCAACTGCACGCTGTAATTAATCAATTAAGTGCCAAGTCACTGAGAAACCCGGCAGACCCAGCGACTCTCCAGACCGAGGTTGCAGAGCCCTGATCTAGATTGCGATCCAAAGCACGGCGATCTCCAGCGACAAGATTCCCTACTGAATATATCAACCACTCGAGGCCATGAAACCTTCAAAGCAGGAAAAAACGGATTTCGAAAGGCGTAGCCGACGCGCGGTCAGCCGCGACGAAGCAAACGCACCGAGTCAAGTCAGCTCATTTGATGTCGCTCTGAACAATGGGCAAGCGGTGGGCGTTTTAAAAAGACACTCTCTGCTGCCTTTGTATTTTCCTACATAAAAGGACCGTTACCAATAAAGGGCAGCGGAGTCTTTAGCTTGGATTCCCTTTTAAGGTTTCTTCTGTCCTTTGTTTCCCACTGAGCTGCAAAGATGGAGAGGCGGAGAGTGCAAGCGCACAAGTTTCTTTTGACATCTGCTGTCTTAAGCAAAATTCTTCTCTGAGGCCTTTTTATTTCCACTGGCAAAGGCTAGGGGGGTGGGAGTAGAGGAGCGCTCAAAAACAGATAGCTTTGCGCTGGGGGGGTGAGGACGGCGAGTCCATTTAAATGGAAATTGAGAGCTGACATGTGTTCCACCTTGATATGGTGTCAAGATCACGGAGAGAGAGCGCCTATCAGTAACTGCACTGCTTCCACATCCTCCCAAGAAAATCTCAAAATAGATCAGTGCCAGCGTGAGTGTGAGTGTAGTTTTTTTTTGTATTATTTTAAGGCTGATTGAGGTAAAGCCAATGTGCTACTGAACACCGCTGGTGTGCTGACATCAGGCTGCTTGTGATGCGGTCTGTGCTGACCTGATTCCAGAGTCTGGGGACGCGTTGGAAAGCGCCTTCCGCGGTGTTAAATAAAACATCTGAGCCAAGTGACATCTGCAGATGTAGATTCACCAAAATATATTGAAACAAAACATGTTAACATGGTACTGCAACGCATTATATGAGCAACCATCGAGGTTATTGCTGCCTTCCGATATCAAAATATATAACAACTATGAAACATATGGATCATGGGCATATTATGGTTGTAGCCATATTTTTCCATTTCCACAAGGGCGCATCATTTCTGTAACAGATGTTACGTGAAGTTTAACGGTTTCAGAGATGAGGACTCTACAGGCGAATGACCACTGACTTACTGCTGAAATGCAAAGCCACGACAAGCACTGCTTGTCTGCTCTTGTAAAGCTCACGGCGTCTGAAAGTGTCGGTGCGATGAGGAGGAGCTGACATGGGATTACAGCGCGGTGTGCGCGTGTGGGCAGGGAACATCTCTGTTTGGGCGATGCAGAGCCGCGCGTGTGGGCAGGGAACATCTCTGTTTGGGCGATGCAGAGCCGCGCGTGTGGGCAGGGTACGCCTCTGTTTGGGCGATGCAGAGCCGCGCGTGTGGGCAGGGTACGCCTCTGTTTGGGCGATGCAGAGCCGCGCGTGTGGGCAGGGAACATCTCTGTTTGGGCGATGCAGAGCCGCGCGTGTGGGCAGGGTACGCCTCTGTTTGGGCGATGCAGAGCCGCGCGTGTGGGCAGGGTACGCCTCTGTTTGGGCGATGCAGAGCCGCGCGTGTGGGCAGGGTACGCCTCTGTTTGGGCGATGCAGAGCCGCGCGTGTGGGCAGGGTACGCCTCTGTTTGGGCGATGCAGAGCCGCGCGTGTGGGCAGGGTACGCCTCTGTTTGGGCGATGCAGAGCCGCGCGTGTGGGCAGGGTACGCCTCTGTTTGGGCGATGCAGAGCCGCGCGTGTGGGCAGGGAACATCTCTGTTTGGGCGATGCAGAGCCGCGCGTGTGGGCAGGGTACGCCTCTGTTTGGGCGATGCAGAGCCGCGCGTGTGGGCAGGGAACATCTCTGTTTGGGCGATGCAGAGCCGCGCGTGTGGGCAGGGTACGCCTCTGTTTGGGCGATGCAGAGCCGCGCGTGTGGGCAGGGAACATCTCTGTTTGGGCGATGCAGAGCCGCGCGTGTGGGCAGGGTACGCCTCTGTTTGGGCGATGCAGAGCCGCGCGTGTGGGCAGGGTACGCCTCTGTTTGGGCGATGCAGAGCCGCGCGTGTGGGCAGGGTACGCCTCTGTTTGGGCGATGCAGAGCCGCGCGTGTGGGCAGGGTACGCCTCTGTTTGGGCGATGCAGAGTCCTGCGGCGTACTCGCGGCTCGCACCAGATGCGCGCTCATGCGCGTGTGGACTGGAACACAAACACAAGCGTGCAAGCTGGGCCAATGCTGTTCCAGCTCTGGCCCCTTTAGCAGGCTCTGATGTGGGACAGCCATTGCGCACGGGGGCGGGGAAATGCAGGCAGACCCCTTTATCTAAATCTAATTCACAGTGGACCATAAGTAACCAGTTTCAAACACTGGCCGCTCAAGGTTAAATCGCATGCTTGTCTTATATTATATAACTACAAAGATTCCCTAAGCTCATAACCTCTTCTGAACCAGCCTTTTCTCTTCACTTAAATATCACATAAAACACAACTGATAAAGGCACCAAAAGAGACTGGATAAGTGCAGCTACATGTGGTAAAGGTAGGAGCCAGCGAGCAAGACGAGGTTTTCATCTCTGAGCTGTCACAAAGCCAAGACCCCCGCTTAAAACGATGTCATTTTACAGCCGCAGGTGCGTTCACTGAGGTTATTCTGTGATAGATTTAGTTTTCAGTGTTTTGTTCAGTATTATTCGTTCCATTCGACTGTGTCTCAGAGTCTCGAGCTGATCGGGAGCATTAAAATACGATGTTAAATAACATCGCAAGACGAAGCAACTGAAGTGTTGAACTGAGTAATGTAAAAAAAAGCAATTGGTGTGATTTCACTGCTCTGAAAGGTTTGTGTGAAAATGCAACTACAGTCGACTGTGTGAGCAACACGAGTCGGAAGGATTGCTCAAGGCCTACGTGGACACTTCAGGCATTTGCCCCTTTGTGTATCCTGAACCCAAGGACTCAGACTCAAAGTGGCATGTCATGATCATAAAGTGATGTCACATGGTTGAAGGACTTGCAATGGTGGCACTGATTGCTCCGCTGATTAGAGCACAGTCCACTGTAACTGGACCCCTTCCACTAAAGATAAATCACCATCAAAGGATGTCTGGTGAACAGGAGCCCTGGACCGCAGACCTGACACACTTTCATGTTCATGTCTTTGTGAGAACTTGGGATAAATGAGACCACTTTCCAGACAGTACAACATGTTCCAGGGGGCATTGTTCTGTGTGTGGGCGGCTAACTAATAGGCAAGCCATGTTCTCTCTCACGCACAGACGCACTCACACACAGACACACGCGCGCACACACACACAGACACACGCGCGCACACACACAGACGCGCGCATGCACACACACACACACACACACACACACATATACAAGCACGAGCACACACCACACACACACACTTAAACCCAATGCCCCAAATTCATAGTAGTTTACCATCATAGCAGAGCAGGAAAAACATGGGCAGGGGCCCAACTGAAGGAATACCACTGTAACAAGCTGAATAAGCTAACATCCTTATATAACAACGGGGTGAGAGGTCAAGGGCTGCAGCTCTACACAAACACCAGAGTGACAGCAGAGGACAAATCAATCCGGCGTAAGTGCGGAACAGAATAACATAAAATGGAAATACTCTGGTGCAATTCTGCCGCTGTGCAACGCGTGTGTCGACAACACGATTAACCCGCGTTGAAGGAATTATTCGCCTCTTTCGTCAACGTTTTAGACATTAGTCCCTTCGCATACCCTCACCTCACCCACTCGGATTCAATGTGACAAGCCGTCATTGTTAAACCTGCAATAGCTCAGCCTTCCCTAACAGTACAGTAAACCATGGTGCATATTTTCCATCAGCGCTCCTCGGAAGCTCGCGCCCTCTTCATTAGTCACGAGGAGGGTTTCTGTTTCGGTTTCTGTTAAGCGTTATGTATTATCCGAGCGCTCCGTCCATCTCAAACTGAAGGGCCTTAAAATCCACTATCTGTTTCACAGGGCTTCATTTCTAGAACATGGGACACATTGTGAGAAAGATACTTTCGCACACTATAAAAAAAAGAAACAGAAAATGTGGTCAATTCGGTGCCTGGTATAGCCAATCCCAGCACTTTGTGTATTTCCTCGGTGAGACATTTGCGGTCGTTTTCTTAACCGCTGTTTTTGGTTGCTGTGACGACCCGACACATCTCGTTCCTCACAGAATTTGATTCCCCAGGGGTCCCTCCGAGATGTGTCTAGAGACGCCTACGGCTGATGAAAGCGGGCCGACACCGACCCACCGGGCTCCCGCTGTTCTCCCAAAGGGGTCAGCCGCACTGGCGGGCGCTCGGACTCCCCACCTGCCACCGCCTGATCCTCTCTGCAGCGCCGTGCGGCCTCCTCCTCCTCCTCCTCCTCCTCCTCAGTTACCTCTGCCAAACAGCATTGATTTTCCTCTCGGTGTTCTCGCTCAAAGTCGGTTCTGTCTGGATTTGTGATCCTTGACTGTTACCCGTTTCTGGGGTGCCGCCTCCGCGTTGCTTTGAACAAGACATCCGCGACGCACTTGGCGTTCCCTTACAGGAATGGAATACACTGCTGTAAATAAAACATCTTGTCAATATCAAGAAAAGATACTGCTTCAGGTGAAATACATGGGCAAAATATTGCTGCTTTCAGATACGGCAATACATCATTTAAAAAATATATGCTCTGAAATATATTCATTTTATTTTATTTTTTAAATCCATGTATTTACAATATATTGCAGTATTTTCCATTTCTGTAAGGGTGTATCATATCTCGGTAAAGTTCAGTTGAGTCGAGCACCACCACCAGACTCCAACAAAACCATAAGGGGAACCTAATCTTCTGAGGTAGTTTTACAGACTGAACTCCACTGTTTATACAAGATATGATTTATACAAGTTTTTTGTGTGTTTTATGATATACTCCGAAGAGTTTTCAAGTGCAAACAATCCATCAAATCCTGCATGCTGTATGCAAGTTGTACGCATGACTGATAAAGCAAACTCAAAACTGAATTCCGTGCTCCATCTGATAAGTGGGACAAGGGTTGTTCCTGTGTTGGATTAAAAAGGTAAAACCGCTAAAGCGTAGTGATTTTTTTTTATTCCTTACAGGTGGGCAAACAGTTGTTTTCAGAAAGCAAACAGGACTGTTGTTGAGGGAAAGGATCCGCGCGCGCTGAAAAGACAAAGTTGCTTTGTGCTTTTTTACTGGAGTTAGGGAATAACCATTATCCTGCAGGAGAACAATAATCTCAAGTTATTGTTCCCAAATATCTGCCCAAGGCAATACATCACAATTTAAAATATCTTCTCTGCAACAGATGGCTACACCTCATTTCCATCTTTATTTTATTTTATCTTAAAACAAGTACTTTTTTCCCCAAAAAACAACAAGCTATATGGCAATATGAACATTCATTAGCATTTTCTTCCAGTCTTTAAAAGGAAATCACATCAAATATCAATCAACACTGAGGAGAACAGCCACACAGAACAAAAAAGAATGAAAACTTCCAATCGATGGTGACGTGAGACAAGGAGGGCGATTAATACCCACCCCGTACCCCAGTACCCCAGTACCCCCATAGGGTGCGTGACAAACACTCAACCTTGTCACTGTCCCTGATCCTCTCTGTGTTTCCACCCAGGGATCAGAGAGAGTGCGCGTTTACCTCTCTGCTGTTCTGATTGGTCGGATCCACCGGACCCCTCCCATCTCCATGAGCTCACTGGATGAGAGCTTCCTGTACAGTCATCAGTGTACGTCAGCGGCTGGAAGTCTGCCACACAGCCCCCCTCCCCCCTTGTGTGGCTCTGTGGGATGTGAACAACCCGGTGGTCTACAATTTTATCTTATTTTTTATAAAAGAGAAGGAAATCATGCTTTTCATTCTGAGCGAAGATTAGCGTTGGGATACGTTTTTCGCTTCTCTTAGAAGGTATCAACTAATCTACTAATCCAACTGATCCCTCCACTCCAGACTTAAGATTGATGGACCTAGCCACGCCCACCCCACAGAGTAGCAGCATCTCCCCCCGCCACTTCCCTGTGGCAACTGCTGTGTTCTAGGAGACCCTGTGTAAAAGCTGTGCTCTGGGGGGGGGGGGGGGGGGGGGGGGGGCCTGTGTAAGGCCTTATTCTTACATTCAGGCTGCACTTACTTAACCCTCTGAAGAGAAAGAGGACTGTTAGAACTAGTCACCATGCTTGCTGCTGGCCTCTGAGATGCCTAAAAAGCACTGCTGATTTATAGGTCAGAGTCTGTCAGACGGGAGCTGTGAACACTGCAATCTGCCCCGTTTGCTTTTTTAATTCATCAAGATGACTGGAGGAGCTGGACTTTCACTCTGACGACCTCAGTCTACTTGTCAGCTGGAGAATAGATGGGCATTCTGGAGGGGAACAAGCGACTCTTTCTGTCCAAAGAGGACTTATAATGGCAACAGTGACTCAGGACTTCACTGCCCCATCTCATGTGAAGGACTGCACCTTCTACATGCACAGTGGTGGAACAACTATGCTGCAGCATTGGATCTTCATTTTGTCCACAAGGAAGAGCGCCCCCTACTGGTCTACCAACACAAATCCTAGCAGCAACTTTTGTTTTCCCAGGTGGACTACCATTACATAATAACCAAGCCCTGCCCTGCCCTGCCCTGGCCTGCCCTGCTCTGCTCTGCCCTGCCCTGCCCTGCCCTGCTCTGACCTGCCCTGCCCTGCCCTGCCCTGCCCTGCCCTGCCCTGCCCTGCCTGCCTGCTCTGCCCTGCCCTGGCCTGCCCTGCTCTGCTCTGACCTGCGTAGCTTCAGCAGTTTGATGTGGGATGACTACAGTGGTATAGATGTAGGCCAATTGTTGAATCAAGCAATATGTGCTTAACTAGACTGAACAAAGATCCAAGTACCAACTTCAAACATTAAGCGATATGAAGGGAGTGAAGTCTTGAACGGAGGTTATGAACGGCTTTTTAATGTGTTGGCAAGAGACATGGCCGTTTGACAGTGGCCTCTCATAAGAGGCGTTTATATATTCTTTGGGCATACAGTTGAGAAATGCCAAAAACGGCTCGTTCGAGCTGATGCAAAACTCACGCTCAAATGTACTTAACATCTGGGAAAGCGGTACACCTCTCTGACTCCCGCCCATCTTATCGCGATGAAAAGAAAGCATTTAATTATGAACGCCGCCGCAGCGCAACGCGGTCAATCGCTCTGTTTCATCGTTGGCGAGAAAGCCGGCACGCAGGTTTTACGAGAGCTGCAAAGGCTTGACTGGTGTTGATCCGAATGTCGCCGAAGCTCTGTTCCCTCCAGAAAGAGCATCTGAGCGTGCGGCACGGGGCTTTACGCCAAAGGCGAGCGGCTGGATAAAGAGGTGAATGTTAACCTCCTGCTGTGCAGCTGCCCGGTGGAGTTATGCAGAAACACGTGCAATGCTACGAGAGACAGCTGTGCTGGCGAGAAACAGATTTGAAAATTTGCATAATTGTCCTCATTGATGGCAGCCCTTGAGAGCCCGTGTTACGATGCACAATACGTGAATTATGCGGCCGACGTTGCCGTCATTAAACTGCGCGCGAGTTCTGCCCGCAATATCGCAATGACCATTTCTCTCCCGAGCTCCCCTTGTGCATTTTGTCCTTTGTCGGCTCACATACAGTATTTTATTTTATTTTTTTTAATGAGGTTGTGTCATCAACATTTCGTAGATTTATGGGAAAAAATAAGCGAAAACAAAAAGCAAATAAAATGCTTCTCGTGACTTCCCCTGCCTATCGAGGGACCCGCGGAGGCCTGTTCTTGTCGGCGATGGTAACATAATTTGCCTCTTATTCAGGGGGTTGGATCGGGTGCAGCAGGAGGCCCTGCTGGGACAAGGCTCTCTTCCTATTCCGGGCACACTCACACTTTCATCTCTCACCCCCATTACAGGCAATGAGAGAAGAGTGGGGTAAAATTGCCTCCCTATTTTTGTCGTAAGCTGCCTGCTATCGACGGGTGTGCTAGCGCCTCTTGCTGACAAACATACTGTGTGTGGGGGGGGGTGGGTGAGTCCACCTGGGTCGTGTATGAGAGTGTCGAACGCGTGAAAAACTGGCTGGATTCGTCAGCGCATCGTTCATTTTAACCTTGCGTTCTCAGGGAGCAGCAACAAGGTCAAGCCGGCCTTTAATTCAGAAAATGAACGGAAATCAAAAGCAATATTCTGCAAGGTCTCCCAGCAGCTGTGCCATTTGCCAGCTGTAATTTTAATCAGTGGCTTCCCTCCACTGGACGGATTCTAGCAGCGCTGTATAGTTCAGACTGTAAAGCGAGAGAGTGGCCTGCAAATTAAATATACATGCTAAATCTGCAGGCCATTACAATGTGTTCCCACCCCCTGCTAAATATCACGCATCACTGCTGGTGATGAATATCCTGTTAATGAAGGTGATGCAATCATCAGTCAGGGTGTTTCTCACATTGGACCAGCAGAAGACCTATTGGTATAAGATGGCAGTGGGGCAACACCAGGGTGGCTATGTGGAGTTCAATGGTTTGAGCTCACCGAGGCCACAGGTTTGATTCCATGGTGGGGCACTGCCGTTGTACCCTTGATCAAGGTGAATAGCATGATTTGGATGTTGGACCTCTGAGCTAGGTGGGGGGGGGGGGGGGGGGCACTGGAGTGGCGGCAATTTAGCCAGAGGACTTGCTCTTGCTAAGGACAGGATAATAATAATAATAATAACAATAATAATATACTTATTGCAATTTCGATTTATGAAACATATTTCAAACATTATGTTCAAAGAACTTTCAAAATAAACAAACCAGTGAGCTACAAAACTACGACAAACAAATAGAGGTGAACTGACTCGTGTTTTCGGTCATATGTCAAGTATTACTGAGGAAATGGTGAGCACAACATGGATGTACAGCAGAGAGGCTGAAATTACCCTTAAAATTAGATGCTAAAATTACAGCCTCAGAACAATAGCCTGCATTTCTAAAGATCTTCCACTGAAAGCACCTCTTACCTCCCGGGGTGATGTTCTGTGTGTTCCACCAAACAAGGACCAGTTCCGCTCTGATGCAGTGGATGTTGGCGGAATCCAGAGAATAACTGAAGCAACAGGGGACACGGACGTGGCTTTACACTTGCAAAGTCCCTTCTACCAGGCCGCTGCCTTGATGTGTTTGGCTGCTTTCCTGAACTCAGCAGTACTGCCCGTATTCACTGTGTAAACCTGTGCACCTGCGTTTTCTTTTTACATGAAATATGATAGAAGCAGGGCTCCTCAATGCATGCGTGTTTGCAGGGAGTTCTGGGGCCCTATCTTACACCCGGCGCAAAGCGGCGCTAACGCAAACGCAAGTGTCTTTGCTATCTTACACCCGGCGCTAGGTCCATAATAACGCCTAACGCTTACACCGTCAAACTAGCATGTTTGACGGCGTAACTCTTGCGCCATCATTAGTGAACTGGGCGTGTTGGTCTTAAGATGAGGAGTGGCCAGGATTCTTTTTGGCGTATTGCTATCTTGAGCCAGCAGAAAGCGCTTGCGCTAGAACCACCACAAACCTGGTCTAAAGTCATGTCGCAGTTGTTTACATGCTATTTTAACGGCGCATATAAGTGCGTCTACATAGGCGTGTGCACAACGCGCATACCCTCCTGTCTGTTACACACAGGGGCGTGCACAGGCATGACTAAAATATCTAGATCACAATGTGAAATATTATTATTGTGTAGGCTATATCAAAAATGCATAATAATAAAAGGTTCCATAGGTCCACATACCTTTCCCTCAGCGAAGGGAAACAATGCCACATTACATTGCTCTCAGCCCACTCCATCAACATCCAGGCGATGTGCGATGGTACGGGACAATGGCTATCCATTAAAAAGGAGCTGATAACACCTATAGCTATCAAGCCTAATGCGCGAATTGTCTTTGCACCTAATGCGTGAATTGTCATTCAATGGAAAACTCGCGCACGGCAATAGACGGACATTTAAGTTCTGAAAATGCGCTTCAGATGTCATTACAATACAGCTCTGTTTATCTATGAATACAGCCTGTAAGTAAATAGAATGGTTTGTGACTGAAAAAAGTTCAAAACCTTGTCCAGTGAATATTGCATTTATTGTTTTTCAAATAGCCTAGGCTACAGCGAATTCGCTGTGCATAAGGTTTTTTTCGATAGCCTATGGTTAAAAAACGGAGATGTCACCATGTTAACTAAATTGTAACCTTAGCTATTCTTCGTCCTTCATATTTTTTTAAATTACAGTGACCAGGTTTCCATACTCTCACCGTTTAAAACCCAGCTGATTTCACCCGTTATTCATTAACTGAACAAAACGATTTTAAAGAGAACTAAGCGTCTAATTAGAAACTAAAACAAATTTGCAGCACGTTACACAATTAATTCACAATTCATTTTAATGCCATTCTCTGCACGTGAGCTGCATGTTCTGTTTCCCCTGCTGTAAGTCGCACGTTTAACGGTCTTCCTGGGAAAGTGGATTGTTTTAAAGGATTACGCTACGACCTACGAGTAAAACAGGTTGGTCACATTTCCATAAACAGGACATTATTAAACAAGGGGAAATATGCGTGAACTTATGGGTTGCGAACCTGACAGCTTTATTGTATGGCTATTTAGTGTCATCATTAAGGCAAAATAACGGTATGTATGTTATTAATCAATATTAGCCTACTATGCAGGTAGCCTAATGAACTTTGGATGAAGCTTGAACTTCGAGAACTCCATGAGAACAGCCTCTTGGAATTGATGTTTGACACTTTCATTGCATAATCAAACGAAATTCGCTGAACAAGCAGGCTAATTTGGCGTTTTCTAAGGTGAGACTGAAGCCATTGATAGCTTATTCTCAGCTGTTGCAGGTCCTTTTAACGAAATTTAACCGCACATATTTTGTAAAATAACAGCCCTGTCTGGAATTACCGGGAACTCATAGGCTAATGGTTAGTCCGAATAATATTGATCATACTCCATTTAGCCTATTCCTTGATCACACTAAACACGCACGAGCATGTCTGTTTCGCCATCATAAGCAATCCGCCAAGGTGGAAAAGCAGGCTTTTAAAGGGAATGGGATATGACATTTTGATTGGTTTATTGAATGTCACGCCCAAGACACACCTATAATTAATGAAGCGACTAGGTTCAGCCCAGTTGCGCCATGCGCCGTGCTTAGCGCCAAAAAAACACGCCGTTAAAATAGCAAAAGTGGACTTGGACACGCCGTAAATGGACTTAGCGCCATGCGCTTAGACTAAGCGCCAAGATCGCCAAGATAGGGCCCCTGATGTGTAAGTCTACAAAGGAATGGGAGGGCAGTATGCAAATTAATTAATAAGAGCCGCCTCCTTCATATTCCAGTGAAGTCCCGTTATTAGGGTCATGGGCTTATTTTTTTCAACCTGCTTTTTGTATGCCGATCAAGACATTCGCAGGCTGATCCATTATTTAATTTGTTTCTAAACCAGTGATTTGATTAATTTGCCAAGGTTAGAAAGAGCCCGCACCATCGTGTTAGTCTGCATCAGTGGAGGTTCCTTTGGCTTGCAGGCTAGCCTGTCTACCTGGTAGCTCCTCTTTGCCTGTGTAGACCACAGATGTTCACTATTGAACAGATGTACGGATGTGCATCATGAGCTTTGTATAAGGCAAGTTTATTTTAAAAAGTGTAATATTTGTGTTTCTGTTACAGCCTGCCATCAAATTTCTGCAGTGTTTCATCATGAGCTGCCGTTAAACAAATCTGTCAAGATCCAATGTTTCTTATGCTTCTTTTAACTTTATGACAGCACATACAGACACCATATGCTGAGCCGCACTGATTAAAGAAACAGAGTGGTAAGATACTTCTACTTTTAGAAATTGACCAATCACAATCAAATATGTACAATTATCATGCAGATTATGCTGGTCATTCAACAATGCTGGCCCACTGGTCTTTCAACAAATTATGTATTGTTATGTTGCAAGATAATGTATCTCTTATTTTGTAGAATTTTCTTAAATAATTTTTTGCATTTTTTGTGTTAATGGGCCAAATAGCGCCATAGTAGCACTCGATGCTTGGGAGACTGTAGCCATGGTGGAATCTAGAATGCAGCAGGCGGCCATATTTGTGCTTCCTCAACCCCCACCCCACCCCACCCTACAGACCAAGGGCTACTCACCCTTTCTTGAACCTTCATCCAAGACCCTAGAGTGCATTGGGGGATGTAACCCATACCCCCATTCAATCTGACTTTGTGGTTGACCATTGAGGTGAGGGAGAGGTTTTTGGAGAAAGAGAAGGAAAGAGAGGAATCCTATAACTATTTGCCACGTGCTGATCGTTATTACGTTCATAACAAATTCAAAATGTCCTCCAGCCTGCCTCAGTTGGGCCATTTGCCCTTTAGTAATACTTAATCCCAACCAGCCTCCTGCTTCTCCTCCTCTGTATCAGCTCATTCTAAAGGAGCCCAGCCAGGTATGACCAACCGCTAAAGCTCCACTGCATCCTCCCACAGCTCCACTGCATCCTGCTACAGCACCACTGCATCCTCCCACAGCTCCACTGCATCCAGCTACAGCACCACTGCATCCTGCCACAGCACCACTGCATCCTCCCACAGCTCCACTGCATCCTCCCACAGCTCCACTGCATCCTCCCACAGCTTCACTGCATCCTCCCACAGCTTCACTGCATCCTGCTACAGCACCACTGCATCCTCCCACAGCTCCACTGCATCCAGCTACAGCACCACTGCATCCTGCTACAGCACCACTACATCCTCCCACAGCTCCACTGCATCCAGCTACAGCACCACTGCATCCTGCTACAGCACCACTGCATCCTCCCACAGCTCCACTGCATCCTCCCCCAGCTCTACTGCATCCTGCTACAGCACCACTGCATCCTCCCACAGCTCCACTGCATCCTCTCACAGCTCCACTGCATCCTCCCACAGCTCCACTGCATCCTCCCACAGCTCCACTGCATCCAGCTACAGCACCACTGCATCCTGCTACAGCACCACTGCATCCTGCCACAGCACCACTGCATCCTGCCACAGCACCACTGCATCCTGCTACAGCACCACTGCATCCTGCTACAGCACCACTACATCCTCCCACAGCACCACTGCATCCTCCCACAGCTCCACTGCATTCTCCCACAGCACCACTGCATCCTCCCACAGCTCCACTGCATCCTCCCCCAGCTCTACTGCATCCTGCTACAGCACCACTGCATCCTCCCACAGCTCCACTGCATCCTCCCACAGTGCCACTGCATCCTCCCACAGCACCACTGCATTCTCCCACAGCGCCACTGCATCCTCCCACAGCACCACTGGATCCTCCCACAGCACCACTGCATCCTCCCACAGCACCACTGCATTCTCCCACAGCGCCACTGCATCCTCTCACAGTACCACTGCATTCTCACACAGCTCCACTGCATCCTCCTACAGATCTACTGCATTGCATTAACCTCCCATAACTCCCACTGCAGTGGGCAGTCCTGGTTAATCTGCCATAGCTACTCCCACTGCCCCGCCTTCAGTGTCCTCAAGACTGTTTTACACCAGGAGCAAATTTTGGCAAGCGAGTAGCCGTTCTATTTCCGTGCCCATAGTAATTGATGTATATATTTAAACCCGGGGCTGAAGCGGAGTGATTATGCAGCGGTCCTGCAATCGTGAAGCTTTTTTCCCCCGCCTCTAGTCTATTTTTTTGCGAGCGGAACGTGACCGTGAACAAACCGAATGCCAAATTCACATAAATACACTGTTTCAATGCACTGTAGACGCTTATATTTTGGATCAAATAATCACAACAGCGTATAAATCATCGATGTTCACCAAACCATTCCTATCTACAACCATTTTAATACATACACTGCCTGGCCAAAAAAAACCTGTCATGCATAGTGCCCACTGTACAAGCCTCTGGAGGCAGTGTTATGATCTGGGGTTGCTTCAATTGGTCAGGTCTTGGCTCAGCAACATTATGCAGCAATAAAATTAAGTCAGCTGAGAACCTGAATGTACTGAATGACCAGGTTATCCCATCAATGGGCATATTCCAGGACGACAATGCCAAGATTCATCGGGATCAAATCGTGAATGAGTGGTTTAGGGAGCATGAGGAATCATTTTCACACATGAATTGGCCACCAGAGTCCTGACCTTAACCCCATTGAAAGTCTTTGGGATGTGCTGGAGAAGACTTTACGGAGTGGTTAGACTTTCCCGTCATCAATACAAGATCTCGGCCAAAAATTTATGCAACTATGGACAGAAATAAATGTTGTGACGTTGCATAGGGTTGTCGAAACAATGCCATGACGAATGTGCACCGTAATCAAAGCAAAAGGCGGTCCAACAAAGTGTGTGCGACTTTTTTTTTGGCCAGGCAGTGTATAATGTGATAAACAAGCTGTGTTGTTTCCTGTACAAAAATAATTAATTTCCGAAATTGGTATGCGATACTTTACGGAAAACGAGGACATTTCTATGCATAACTGAAATCAATAAACAGATCCTGGTGTTGTCAGACAGTTGAAAGAGTTGTTAATGCACCTGCGTCTCTTCTCACGGCCTGCATTTAAAAAGCGGTTCTGGTGGGTACAGCCGCTCCAAGTACGCTCAGCTTGCGTGTGTGCTTTAAGCATGCGCATCGGGTGTAAAACAGGAGTCAGGCGGAAGACAATGCCATGAGGTGCCAGTGTATTAATAAGCTCCCAAAATATTTAAAAAAGGGTTAAGGCTTACAATGAAAGGTCTTTCATAAGAGCTATACTACTCCTTCATAAGCAGTATCTGCCACATTCATAAGCACAATCTGGACATTCATAAATGTCTATGTCATTAACCACAAGCATGCATGTGATGTGTTACATCAGCACTGAGGCAGAAAATGACATTACCACGACACGCACCGCATGTCTATTTTGAACTTAGGTCTGAACCTGTTGCCATGGTAGCAACCTCTCAAAATCACGAAGACAAGTAGGTCATATTTAAGGAAATGCTTGCACTACTTTCAGCCTCATACACATTTTTTTTACGTCAAATGCCATGGTATACCACCAACTCGGATGCAAAGAGGGGTACACTGTCATATCAGAATACTGCCATGTCTGGGAATGACCTTCATAGCAACTCAACCTGAACCCCAGACATGCACACACACACACACACACACAAAAGCACACACACACACACACACACACAAAAGCACACACACACACACACACACACACTTTTCAGTGTTACTCCAGCTAGGCTAATCACCAAGATTTCCACTCCTTTCCACTGCGATTTCTCATTTTAACTTTAATTTTAATATTTCTTTGATGCTCAAAAGAAAGCACCCTGTGCACTTGCAGAGTTTATCTTTTTAGCGGCTTTTTTATCGATCCTGTAATCTGGTGCCTTGCGGCTTCATGTCTTTGATGCTCCAAGGGCAGATCTTTACCCCGGATCATCGATAAAACCGTGTCACCCAGTGTTAGGGTGCACACCAGCCCCTCTTTAAGCAACATGTCCCAATCCAAAAAAAGAGCAAATTTAATCACTAAGGACCTTTTTAGCCTCCGGGGATCTAACCTCATACGATCAGACAGCAACAGCCAAGAAGGAAATACTTCCCTGCAGCAGTCTTGACCCAACATGCTCTCTCTCACTGGAAACCGCTAACAGCCAGAAGGCCCCGGGCAATCGTAGATGGTCCATGGGATCGATTTCGGTGAATGGCTGTGGTGTCCAGATGTGGAGATAAACACGACTATCTCACCCCAAGAAACCTGGCGAGGTACAAAGCCAGTCAAGGAACCTGCGGTTCCTTTCAAAAGACCCTGAGATCTGCGGAGCTCACAAGGTCAAATAACAATGCGGGCGCTATTTATAAAATGGCCTCCAGCAGCAGTACTCCTGCTCTCTCTTCAGACCTCTGACAAAAACGCCCCGCTGCACAACCCTCGCTCACATATTCCAATGTTTCAAATGGGCCTCTGCGCCAGCCCGGGTCCTGATGACATCACGGTTACCGTAAAGATCGCTCGCGGCCTCCCTCTCGCCCTTCCGTCTGGCCAGAGAGCGGCATTCTTTTGGTCATTTTTTCGGTCGCTCTGGCGTAAATCGCCCCTCGGTCCCTTACGAAGCTCTCCGCCATGCGCTGCACCCGAAAGAGGTTGCGGGCTCTAATCCCCGGTGGGGGGTACAGCCGTTGTGTGCTTCAGAAAGGCGTCTAAATGGGATTTTTAAAGGTGAGAAACGTCAAGCCACTCCGAAACAAGGCCGTCTGCCAAATGAATACATAATGCATGATGTCATAAACGGCTAAATAAATGCCGCGTGTAAATAAATAATGTGCACTTAGCTGCCAGCCTCTCGGTCCGGGGGGTCATGGGGTTCTTCTGCTTGGATGGCAAAGCTGCTCCACTCCTCACGTGAAGGGACAGCCGCTCAGATTTTGTTTTGTGGACTGTGTTTAACATACTTTGGTAAAATCCTGATTCAGCCCCTCCCCCCTTCTTCATACGCTTCCCTCCCAACAAGTTATGCAAGTGCCGTCAACAGTGAGTTATGTAATCGGAGAGCTGCCGTCGAGCGATGCCCGTCAGTGCAGTCTACTGGTTAGCATAGCGACTGCAGGCACACGAGATACGGGCGCATCCTGGAGTGATGAATATTGGCTGAAGTGCCGATAAACTCGGACACTGAAAACAGTGGAAACAGTAGAAACTCAATATAGAGACACTAACAGTCTACAGTAGGTCATGTGGCAATGAAAATTCTATTCTATATATGTTAAACATACATACGCACATAGGTGTGTGTATATTTTTCATCATATCATATCATATACTAACATTTCTGCGGCTATACTGTGTCAAAATCCCATTCATTGACAAGAAGAAAAAGAAAATGTGTAAGCCAGAGGTTAGAAAGCAGAGCTCCTTGTTCAGAAGGCATTAGTACTGATTAGAAAATCAATGGTGTTTTTTTTTTACCTTAAGTAAGTTGAGCCAACGATAAACCCATGACATCAGAAAACATGAGGCGGGGGAAAGGCAGGAACACACCGTCCGCTCGCTCGTGCACGCGCACACACACACGGGGCTAGGCGTGTTTATCCGATGCTGCGAGTTACGGGGAGTTGGAGTCCCAGGGACGCTAACAGCCTTGGGGAGATCCCCTTTACCCACGTGTCTGGCTCTCCATTCAAAATCACATATGTTTACACAGCGCTTTCTGCAGGCTAGGCAGCTGTGATTCAGCTCCACCCACCTCGCCGGTCCCTACCCAGATAAAGACACACAGAATAAAGCAGAATGCATCATGGGTAAGCAATACTACGCGAGGAATGCCAGGGGATACCCACACGGGTACTTAGACCCACCCCCCGCACAGCCCCCCCACCCCCCCCCCTTCCCTGATCTTTGTCCATAATCAAACAGACGCCCCCCCCCCCCACAGCAGTGCCTGAAAGAAAGCTATCACTTTCTCACCTGGAGTCCCGTCTCCCAGTCTTAGCTCCAGCTCAGATGCGTGTCGGCCGTCTTCGGAGGGAAGCTCATATATGAGGCAGATTTTTTCTCTTGAATGTGGAGGAGGGAATGGGGGTTAGGAGGTCTCCTGATGCTCCTGCCGGTTCACGCCTCTTCCACAATTATCTTCTGTCTGGGCTTGACGGAGATGAACACATGGCGACGTAATTATTCCCAGTTAAAAAAAAACTAAAAAAAGCCCAGAGTGTGTTTTATCTAGCGCTGCACTGAGTGTGTGTGTGTGTGTGTGTGTGAATCTGTGCATGAGAAAGAGAGAGGGAAAAAGAGAGATAGAGAAAGAGAGTGACAGAGAGAGTGTGAGAGAGAGAGGGATGAGAAGAGGAGGAGAGAGAGAGAGAGAGGAGAGATTCTCGAGTGTTTAACGGAGCATCGTCACGCGGCAGCTCCTTCGGAATCCCTCCAGTGAGAGAGGGCCTGCATCACTGGGTCCTCGCCTCTGATTGGCCGAGAGCAGGGGGGAGATGCCGGGGATGTGGAATCTGGAAGCAGTACACGAGGGTGACCCTTTCAACCTGCATTAGTGGCATCCCCCCCCCCTCCCCACCCCCCTCTTTCTGGCCCCGGGGGGAGGGGGGGTCCCCACTAAAGGACTTTAAATAAGCACCCTTCTCCTGGGGAGTGCACTGTCTGCAAGATGTGCAATGTAAAGGGGAGGTGTGTGTAGCAACACCAGGCAGCCTTTGTGTCCAAACACACCTGCATCCGTGCACACACACACTCACTCTCTCTCGCTCTCACACACACACACACACTCTCCCTCTCTCACACACACACACACACACACACTATCCATCTATCTCTCACACACACACACACTATCCATCTATCTCTCACACACACACTCTCTCTCTCTCACACATACACGCACACACACACTATCTATCTATATCTCTCTCTCTCTCACACAGAGATACACACTCTCTCTCTCTCTCTCACACACACACACACGGGCGGATGTGACGAGGTCTCGCTGGAGCGTGCCAGTGACATGATTTCCCCTGGGATCACGGGCGGACTCCATCAGTGACAAAGCCGAGCCACACTTACACTGGCAGAACATACTGTATGAGGGCAATTAGCAATTAAGAGAGAGAATGGTAATGCGATGCAGACCAAGGAGACTGGATGGGGACAGCTTTGACCATGTTAACCTCTGCGTTATGGACATCTGGAGTTTTCTGCAACTGGAGCTCAAAATCCTTGATAATAGGCCATTCAGCAGCTGGAACGGTACTGAACATCTGAGCAAACCAGTTCTCAATATAAAAAAGCATCAAATTCGCTTTATTAACTGGTAAAAAAAAGATGCATCCCATGATGCCATATTAATACTACAAACTACAGTCTATGCTAATTTTTCAAAACCATATGTACGTTCACTGCACTCAAACATGTAACTATGCAACGGGAAGCTAAAAATTACGTTAGAAGTATCCCATTTTTCATATTTACTGTATATTTTAGGCACAGATCACTTTGAATCCACTCATATTATTTAGCCTTTTGTGTAGTTTTGTTCAAGAAAGCACATTTGGAAAAAATGAAAAATGATAAAAAAGCAACTACATGGTGCAATTATACTTTGACAAAGTATCATGATACCCATTTGCTGTGAGAAATGATAAATAAATAAATACTGGCCTCTTCCTTCTCTCTTCCATCACTCTGACAAACAGGATATAACTTTAAAAAATTAATAAAAATTTTTTTCCCCTTGTCTTCCGTAAATGGTCTGGTTCATCCAGACTGTCGTTATTCTGCCACTCTCCATCTCGTTGTTGAAGCGGAAATGTTCAAATGTCCTGCCTTCTTATGAATATTCATGAAGGGGCGTGGCTACTGAATAATGAATGAAGTGAGTCAGTTCTTCCCGATACCACAGTGCTTTTGACCCAGGCTGGCCGGAAGGGAGGGCAGGACGATTACTGGATCAAGTAGTGTAGTCTGTCCTATGGATGGTGCCTATGCCTCTGTGGAAATCCACAGATCCCCTCCTGGAGTGCCACAGCAACTAATTTAGGCCTTGGAAACAAGGTGTGCAGACTCTTTAGCTAACCAGTGGCTTGAATTAAGCACTTAGCTAGAGTAACACATCAAAACCAGCAGACACAGAGGCCCTCCAGGATTTGAATTTGAGATTAAACTGGTTTAGGTCTTCCTCTGTGTGGGAACGATCCTCATCTACTGCCTATGTTACTTGGTCTTTGACCCCAATAAAAGAAAGATGAAAGTAGAGTTTCCAGTATAGCCGTTGCTTGATGGATGGCAGTGTTTTGGACGTAGGTGACTTTTGGGAAGCGGTACGTCCATTCCCTCCAGGTCCTCTTGATGGAGGAGGACATTTCTACTACACCCTGCCTTAAAAGTGCAACTGCATTCCCGCTGGACCTGCCATAGTGATATAGTGATATGTAATGATTCAGCCTCTTGGCTAAAGTCAAACCAATATAACTAGGTAGTTAAAGTCAAACCAATATAACTAGGTAGCGCCCAGTGCTGCTTTGTTCCTCGACCTTGCTAAGTGGCTGGATGTTAATGTTAGCCAATCGCCATCCCCACAGTAACGGTCCCTGAGAATGGCCTCCACGCCGTTGGATCCCGTTCATCTCTTCTCTGGTTTGAGCCGCCCAGGCACAGCAATCGTGCCTTCGGAAATAAACGGACACGTCGTTCGACCCCTCTCTCAGCTCGGAGTCCATTCCTCACCCGCGTTGCGGTAATTTACGCGGCGGCTGGGAAAATGAAGTGACGTGATTAATCATGCATTAAACAACAAACCTGATCGCATGCTAATGAAATTGTAAATGACTCCGCGTGGCCATCTGCAGCTTCCGACTGCCATTTGGCTGATGAGGTTGCGCTTTTCTGTCTTGTCGCCGGGGTTCGGTCGGCGGATGAAACATCTGAGGTCTATTCCAGCCGAGGCTCCGGGACTGAATGGGACTTATGGGAGAGTTGGCGGTCCAAAAATGTGCTGGAGTGCTATCCGCAGCCAGCAAAAATATGGAAATATGGCGAGGTAGAGAGCTTGACAATTGAGCACTGCTCCACAACTCAAGAACAATTGGAAAGGGGGTGGGTGGGGGGGGGGGGCGTGGCTGGTGTTTGAGTGGGGGGGAGTGTGGGGGGGGGGGTATTGTTATAAGGAAGAAATGGAAAGAGAACCAATACAAGCAATTACCGAAAGAGAGCATGTGAAGGAGAGCGAGCATTTAAACTGTTTCCATGGATATGCTTTCGCATACTTTGGGAGAAATGAGTATCTGCTGAAGCGTGCAATGAAGTATGCATAGCCATCATTCCCATAAGTCCTTCCTAATTCAACTTACCAAAATTCAGATGAAGGAAGCAATGATTGAGGAGTTTTCATTATTAGCCGTTATTGCCAATTTAATTATTTTTTTAAAGCAAGGATTTGCACTGCAAATAAAGAAATCAATGGTGACTAAGTTTTGCTTTCTCAAAATACTTGACTAGAAATATCGCAAGACCTTGCAAATCACCTCCTTTGAAAGACATAAGGAGATTCAAAAAATGTACTCAATACATACTGTATGTGAATCAGTATTTCAAATCTGTTGTCCAAACACAAAGTGTGCACTTCTGTGCAGCGAACCAGGTGGATATTGTTATGCTTTGTCTCAAATATTTCCTCAAGCTCTCATTGGTGTGTCCACATTTCACTTTGCAAACACTTCCCTTTAACTGTATCGTAACGTTGACTTGTGTTGATGTACCCGTATAGAATGAGAGAAGCTTACTTTACTCAGAAGTCCAAGGTGAGATTTGAACCCCGCTCCTCTCACTCGTAAGCGAACGCGTTACCAATCAGCTAAAGACGACATCGCCGATAGCTAAGGGTCGCCGATCGCCAGAGAGTGTTGTCACGGTAACCTGCTACAAGGCCTTCGCTTTTACCGCACCTCACTGTGCTTACTAGCGAACTAGCCGAGCTACACCCGCTACATTGACACTGTTCATCTAGGTAATCCTTGACTGAGTAATTGAGCACACCTGTGCTGTTTTATCAATTAATCTCCGATACTAGAGTGCCTACAGCGAGGATGAGGGTCCCTAGCCTCTCAAGTCACACGGTCTCTCAAGTCCACGGGCACGAGATATAACATACGATCGCTTCTCCCCATTTCAGGGTTCATAAAGACTTGGTGTTCCATGGTTAATAAATAATATACAAGTATCATGTTAATTATTTATGGGGAATGAGCATCAGAAAACCATAATAGTTTATTGAGCAATAAACTAGGGTCTTGAAAAACAGCATACAAATAAGGCCAGGCAATCTGTTCGAACGTAAGCAGTAACATGACTTGCCTTATAGGTACACGTCGGTTAGAACCAGGACGCGAATGTGTTACAGTCTATCCCTTAACCTTAGGTTTGTAACCAATATTCTCAGCTGAACTTTCAAATCAGTTTTCATCAGTCTAAAATACAAAGCCATTCGCTGAGTGTGCATTTACAAGTATAGCGAGCAGTTGTCTTTGACTGCCAGCTAGCAAAAGGAATTGAGTGACCCTATCAGTCCTCATTAGACTCATGAAGCCACCCCCACCCTGTCTCTCCCTCTTATGATCCTTGCCATCCCTCACTGATCCCAGGCCACAGGCAGCAGCAGCCTGACCGATGGTGGGCGATGTGCAGCAAGACAAGTGCGCCGACCCCTGCGCACGCACCGACCGGCGGGTGACCCCGCGGATGACCCCTCCACTGACAACACGCAGGACGGGGGCGGATGGGAAACCGTGGCGGATGGAGCCGTGTCGTCATTTTCCGTGCCCACGTCTGGGTGTAGAAACCCCAGGTAAATACGGGGGGGAGGTCGGTTCTGAAAGCGATGGCAGTTTCGCACGGCAGACGTGAACTAACTGAACGTTTGGCCCCGTGTAGGTTTCTCACTGGGAATGCACATGAACGCAGCGTGACTCCTCCGTTGCTTTGCGATGCCTGTTGCACGCGGCAGTCAGCCAAGGTGGAAGGAAGCCGAAGAAATCCTAACACATGAGAATACATGACAAGAATAGGCCATTCAATCCATCTGGGCTCGCCTCACCATTTACCCATAAACTAGTATCCTGCACAGCAGCGAGCCTGGATTTGAACACCCTGAGAGTCTGTGCCTCCATTGCAGGACCTAGCAAGCGCTTTGATAAATGTTCTACGGGCCCAAATTCAACCTCAATCATACCCCCCTTGATTTCCTACGGCTAGGCATGAAGAGATAAAGATTTCTATCCACATAATTTACATACATTTCCGTATCACAAACCAATTTAGTTTACTTTCTTTGTACTTTTTTCCTCAAGAACTTCCTTATCTATTGCAAAGCAATGCAGCCCATGTTTTAATTGGTTATTTTGATGTGAATTATTTGGTGTGTAGACAGATTTTGCAATCAAAATCATAATTTTTTTAAAGTTTATATTTAATATTATGTATAAATTGACAATGAAAACAAAGCCTTTTTTATTTTATTCGTGTTTTTTTTTTTTTTTATCCTGAAAGCAGCAAGGTTCTCACACAGCCCACTACAGAAGAATTTACCATACAGCATTGGTAAGTAACATGACAATTTACATTTTAACCAATCAGCAGCACAATCCAATTGAGCTTAAATTGAACATCCATTCCATACAGTGTAGAAAAGCCATGCAAGACCTACAAATGTCCGTGATTATAAATGACATATAAATCCCATGCTTATGAAGGTGGGAAACGTATGCATCTTTATCCTCTGCCTTAATAAACACTTTAAATGCAAGAAAGAAAAAGTGATTACGCAAGAGTCTTTGAAGAAACGCGCTTTCACATATGTATAGAACGCAACCCGGCTTCTTTTTATGCGGAAAATTGCCTTTTCCTGTGAGGCATTTACATTTACAATGCAGTTATATTTGACTGCAGCGCATTGTAGAGGCAGACCTCTGGGCTCCAGTGGTAATGAATGGATGTGCGCTGACTGCATCTCAGTCTGTTTTCACATCTTTCAGGAGAAACATTATCAGTCCAAGAACTCTCCCCATTCTCCCACCCCTTTCCTTCAAAATAATCCACATCACACGGGGTTAAAACGATAAGCGTAATATTTTCGTTTTTATCTGGCCGGGACGTCGTGAGTAATCTCTGCCGTCGTGCGGAAATTTGAGTCCGGTCGACGGCGCGGAGCGGAGCGGAAATGGGACGCGGGCCTCGCTGGAGGCCCTTGGGGGCCAGAGCCGGGCTTTCAGAATCGCTCAGAGCAAAGAAGATTAATCAGGACCTTCATTTTCACTCACATGACAAAAAGAAATGGAAACACAGAAAAATTTAAATATCAAACCAGCTCTGTAAAAAGAGAGAGTGACGCAACAGAGTGCGAGAGTGAGTGAGTGAGAGAGTGAATGAGTGAGTGAGTGAGTGAGTGAGTCTTTTGAGTCTTTATTGAAAAAAAACTTTCCACAATTACCTTAAAACCTACTGCAGCATCCCAGGTCCTGCAAGTACTGAAAGAGAGAAAGAGAAAGAGAAAGAGAGAAAGAGAAAGAGAAAGAGAGAGAGAGAGAGAGAGAGAGAGAGAGAGAAATTCCCTGTAGTTTGCTTCACAAGTATTAATGAATTGAAATAGGTACTAATTATGAATCTAATTATCGTTTGTGAGTAAAGAGGCTGATGGAAGGTGCATCTTAATGAAGTTGCTTTGTCACTTCTAATGTGCATGTTCACACATACCATACTGCAAAGCAATCGTTGAATTTTGTCCAGATTCCTAGCTGCAACAAGCCAAGATGCCTAAAGGCTGAAATTTTATACAGATATTCAACCCGCCTGCTTTATACTGATTCTGACAGCACTGAAGTCTAACTGGCAATCACAACGTTACCGAATTAGTTACCTCAGCTACTTTCCTCTACGTGCTCTATAATGGAACAGAATTGCAATAGTCAATTTTAATGAAGTGTGAGGGTATGCCTGTACCCTCAATCAGAAAGACCCTGCTTGCAATGATATAGCATGATCATTTTCAAGTGTAACCCCTTCACACACAAGAACAGCCCTTATACTATAGAAATTACATAGACCACAGAACCACATATTGAGAGCAAAAGGGCAGAGATACCATGAGCTTTTGACGAACAACACTAAATACAATACTAATGCCCATCCCACAACCAGGGACCTTGTTAAGTGCAGCTTCCCTGAACAGAGGCCATTACCGGTTGTGCCTTTGAACAGAAATGTTTTTGGTTACAAATGTAATCATTGGCTCTGACTGAATGACATCATGAAGGTTTACAGTAAAAGAAAAGTGCTTCCCAACGTATGAGTACTGCAATAACCAGGCCCAGTGCCGCACTGCATTTAGAGGATAATGGTTTGCCCTTAACGCAAAACGTCTGCGATAACCCCTCAAAGAGGAAGCATCTAATGGAGAGCAAAGCCATAGCTGAAATCACACACAGGTGGAACGTTTCCATTGGCCTTTTGCTCATGAGCTAACAGCCCTTCTCTTTAGAGGGGATTGTAATGTGCTGTAATTGTACATCATTGTGTTTTTCAACATCTTTTTTCCGATCTTAAACATATTTGTTTTTTTTCTTTTCTCCCAGTTTGGAATGCCCAAATATATTTGTCGACTTGTTGTTGCAACATCCTCTATCGACTTGGGAGCACGCAGGCAAGCGTGCACACGCGTCATTACGCATGTGTACTCAACTTACACAAACATGGCTCGGAACTACTTACGCAGCTGGACTGGGCAGTCATGGCTCTGCACTACTTACGCAGCCGGGCTGCGCAGTCATGGCTCTGCACTACTTACGCAGCTGGACTGTGCAGTCATGGCATGGACTGCGGGGCGGGTTACAATGGGCACGCTCGTTTACAGATGCACAGTAGCCTCTCGGTCGCATGACGGGAGGAGACCAGGAAGGGAGGGTCGTTGCCACATGAAAACTGCGCCCGGCTACCTCCCGACCGGGACCCCCTAATCGAACGCGTCCATTCAGTCACCATGTCAGTGTTGGAAAGATCCTCCCACTGTACTGTGCTCAGCACAGCACAGCACAGCACAATAATCTCCCATCTTCTGACTGAAGACCCCCGTCTTCACCGCATCCTCGCTCCCCTCTCATCCTCAGCCCGAAGCATGGCCATCTTGTTTAATTAATTCAGCTCATCACGACCCATTTTACATTTTTACATTTTTATGGCTTGTAATGGGCGTCATCTGCATACATGCGTAACTCCATGTTTCCAGGCGAGCATATTTGATTTGGATTTAGTGCTTTGGTGATATACGCATATACGCTCGCAGTTCTGGGAGCGCTGACAGTCAGGCCCGGCGCTATCGCTCGTCCCACTTACGCAATGCAAGTCGCTTTGGATAAGAGCATCAGCTAAATGAATATACTGTAATCATCAGACAAGAGCTTTCGCTGCTGGGCGCACCATCAAACAGCCCCTTTAAAGCTATGTCAAGAAAGTTGAGCCTTGAACGATAAATGCTAAGGCTTGCGGCTGACATAAGGCTTGTGGCTGATAATTCTAGAAATACAATGATAAAATATGCTGCCAAAGCCCGTATTTTCATTGTGATTGAAACCGACAGACAACACGTCAAAAATTGGGCAGTGTATTGTTATTTTTGAGTCCAGAGTGTGGAAAGGTCACACAATCAAAATATGGCATTGGCCGCTGCCAAAATGTATACTTCCCTACGATCATTTTCTTTTCTTTTGTCATCTGGGTGGAGGAGATGTGTAGTGAAATTACAGCTTGTAGTTTCCTAAACTCTTGAGTGCTAATGTATTTGAATGGTAGGCAGCTGTGCTAAAAGGCTTTGCACATGCTAAAGCTATTACAAAATCAGGCCCCTAAGTTTTTCCATTTGGTTATTGTGCAGGGAAAACCCATGCCGACCAGGTTTGCAGCTGTCTTCCTTTGAGATGTTTTGATGTGAATGACAGGAACATTCAGTCCTCTTGCAAAGTGCTAAAAGCTTCAAATTGGATGCCTAAGTACTGGGGCCCACCCGTGTGCGTGCTCCTGAAATCTTCAAACCACAAGTGCACTCAATAGCCACTCCCTGCATGTGCAATGCTTAAATACTGTGGGGTGCTGACTTGAATACAATTCCTTTTTAATAAAAAAAAAAGACACCACTGTGAAATATATGCATTACATTTTTTTTTAAATGTCCACAATCACAGTACACTGAAGTATAGACCAGTTGTATAAACGGCTCAAACAGAACATCATCCTCAGCACACAAAGGGGCACACTCTGCTTGCTCACAGAGGGACTGTAAGCAAGCTCTGCCACCCGTAGGAGGATTGCGATCAAGCTCCACCCCAATACAGAGGGACTGTGATCAAACTTCGCCCTGCACACAGAGGAACTGTGATGAAGCTCCGCCCCAATACAGAGGAACTGTGATGAAGCTCCACCCCAATACAGAGGGACTGTGATCAAGCTCCACCCCAATACAGAGGGACTGTGATCAAACTTCGCCCTGCACACAGAGGAACTGTGATGAAGCTCCGCCCCAATACAGAGGAACTGTGATGAAGCTCCACCCCAATACAGAGGGACTGTGATCAAGCTCCACCCCAATACAGAGGGACTGTGATCAAATTTCGCCCTGCACACAGAGGAACTGTGATGAAGCTCCGCCCCAATACAGAGGAACTGTGATGAAGCTCCACCCCAATGCAGAGGGACTGTGATCAAGCTCCACCCCAATACAGAGGAACTGTGATCAAGCTTCACCCCAATACAGAGGAACTGTGATCAAGCTCCACCCCAATACAGAGGAACGGTGATCAAGCTCCACCCCAATACAGAGGAACAGTGATCAAGCTGTAAATCCCGCGCAGCTAGACCAATGAGGGAATAGCCCGGAGCGAAGGTTTAAGCGTGATATGTTCCGCTGTTGCTGTGGGAAAAGGTAAAAGTGTTGAAATGTTACTGTTATTACAACCGGATGAGACTGCTTCTTTAAATTCGCGGGATCAGCTAGTAATTGACCACGTGTCAGAGACAATAGTACCACTTTGCCTCCCGTTCTAGTCTGGTTTGCAGGCTGACTCCAGCTTACCCAAAAAGGCAGCCTGTGTATATTATATTAACGGTCAGCCACCAACGCTGATTCCATACTCGTATAAATCTGACTCCAATTTAATTATTAGTATATAATTTAAGATGTAGAATTTATAATTGATTTGTTAAGGTACTCTCGTACTCTTGAGCCTGTTCTCTGAACTGGATGCGCCGGTTCCACCGAGTGCTACATACGGCCGTTTATGTACACCACTCACGGCTGACTAGATGTCTCCATTTATCTCAGAGGTTGCGGAGGAGGCCACTTCATAAGGTATAGCCTATCTTAAAGGCTCAGGGACCCGAGAAGATAATATTGGCAACGTCCGTTCTCAACATGTATAAAAGGCATGCGGAGATGATCTAACTTAAGACAGAGTTCTACGGGTGCAATACACCGTGATACATTAAGCTTAACTAGTCAATCTCCCTAGATCAGCAGAGGGGGAAGTCCAGACTGAGGAAATCAATCAACTCATTACCGTGTTAACAGAGATAGAATGTCTTTTTCAGAGAAACCACACAAATCAAGTTTAACAGTTTACCAGGTAGGTTCTTTACTTTAAAATAATCAAATCATAGTTACAAATTACAACACAACATATTAAAAATAGAGTATAGAAAAATATTAATTCATACCTGGCAATTCACTACACACAATACACAGAGTGAGATGTGCGGGAGAGTCTGATTACAGCTTCCCCGAGTTCCTTGTTTCCTATGCCTATAAGCCCAAACTCTGTGTTTGATCTGGCTGTGGCTGATCGTAAAACCATAAACTGGCCAGAAGGCTAATATTGCACCTTTCGTCCCTCCTTCAAGGGGGGTTTGGAAGAAAGAGTTTCCTGTGGTATAATTCCACAGTGGTAGTTTACTCCTGAGTTATGAAATATATATTTCCTCCATGTTGACCATGTAGGAAATATATGCCCTTGCACCACACACACCAAGACCATCAAAACGATATCAAACATGAATAGGTCTACGTTCGTGTTGTCATGAGAATCCCATCTCTGCATAGTTTTCAAATGTGATTTATATTAATGCCACAAACAGTCCCAGGATGCCTGTTGAAGAACATTACATTATACCCTAGTTTCCCCTGTTCAGTCAGGTACATTAACTGTGTGTATTTATTCATGTAACACTGAGAAACTGAACAATATATAGTTGTTCCTCTGGAAAAAGAGTGTACAATGTATGTTCCAGTGTCAGGACTATTTCCAGTATATACTGTACAATGTAGCATAAATATTCATCACATTTTAATGTTTTTAAGCTTTAGGAAGACCAACGCAGTCTGTACTGTTATACCATGCTGTGATTTGAATGAAAGGGATGTGGTCCGCTCAGTGACATCAGGCGGGGGCAGTCGCGGGAGTTTCAAACAGATCAGAGTCTCTCCCAGGATCATAAAATCCTAGGACATTCTCGGACACCGTAAACCTTAGGCCAGATGGTCTCAGCAAACATCCTGGCACCAGAAGCGTGACTTTATAGCCACTTCCCGGTATGGTGTGCTCTTTAGATGCTCTGGGCGTTAATTCCTGTCTTACAAAGCTCCACCCCAATACAGAGGAACTGTGATCAAGCTCCACCCCAATACAGAGGAACGGTGATCAAGCTCCACCCCAATACAGAGGGACTGTGATCAAGCTCCGCCTTAATACAGAGGAACTGTGATCAAGCTCCGCCCCAATACAGATGGACTGTAATCAAGCTCCGCCTTAATACAGAGGGACTGTGATCAAGCTCCACCCCAATACAGAAAGACTGTGATCAAGCTCCACCCCAATACAGAGGAACGGTGATCAAGCTCCACCCCAATACAGAGGAACTGTGATCAAGCTCCACCCCAATACAGAGGAACTGAGGAATACAGGCCAAAGAGAAGCTAGCGCCCAGTGAGACAGCAGTGAGATAGAAGCCCTCCAGCACTGTTCTACTACCCTACCTCCCCAAAGAGCATCAGACTCCTGTCTGTCTGTCCCCAAACGTCACAGACAAAAGAAGTGGCAGCTGTCCAAAAGTGAAAGACCTATTTTCAGCTGTTCTGCAGCAGTGGCTAATCAGTGATCTTCTGTGGGGGGGTGAAAACCTGTTTATGGGACTGGTGTGCATCAGGGCATTAAACATGTTACTGCACATTAAAAAAAAAATCTAATTAAAAGCACATTAAGGAGTAACGAAGCAGGAAAACAAATAATATGATTTTTACACTTAACTAAATCCTCATCTGGTTCTTTGCATGATTTTATTTAGTTCATTATCTCATTGCATGATTGGTGAACTTTGCAAATTCTTGCTCTAATTAACAATCATGGGAACCGCACATAAACATTGTCTTCCTTCAGCACAGGACAGCACACACAGACACATACGCATACATACACACTCACACACACACAGATACACAGACACAAACAGACACACACGCTCACAGGCTCACAGCTCCATATGCACCCACACTATAGACCACCAGGTGAATCGCAGATTCTGACATCCTTTCATCCGCTGGCCAAGCGGATGGGAATGGATCTGTGGGTCTGGCATGTAACGGTATTCCACATGTATGGTGAAAGCCCTTCCACATGCATGGGGAAAGCCAGCAGGCTCATTCCTCCCAGCCCTCTAAAGAATAAGCTTATAGATACGGCTCAAGCGTATCAGTCTCAACGCATTCCTATGGCGCTTTGTTCTTTCTGCCTGTACGGTTAGAGCCACAGAAGGAAGCTCTAAAGAGGATGTGCATTTAATGCTCTCAATCCCAGCGGATCGTGCAGAGCCAGGAGAGAAAGAGAGGGGGGGGGATACTGAGGACGCTGAGAGGCAGCTTGGATCTAAAAGGCTCCCCTTCGCGGGCGGATCGGGAGCAAATTTTCTCTCCCGCGATGCCTTTGTGTCGCACGGCTCAGCTGGGAGTCGCGGATAACGGGTGGCGACGTCAATGCCGCGTCGAGGAACGCCCCGCGCGTTACCGTATCTTTCCCGGTCTCCAGGCATGAAAGCCCACCTCCCTCGAACGGCTTCATTTCCCTCTGTTCACCATGGAGAGGGGCAGATTGGCTTTAGGGGCAGATTGGGGAGCGTAGCGTGACGACAGGGGGGGAAACATCGTCAGCAGAGAGAAAGCTGCAACCGGCGGGGCGCTCTCACGGAAAGGCCTGCGTCGTGAGAGAAAGGTGGCCCGTGGGAACATTTTTGTTTATGCTGCAAGGTTTGAAAAGGAACCCCCGCTGCACAGCAGTTTTGGACGCTCTAGGTATTACTAGGAGCCATTCAGGAAACTGAATGGAAGCGGCCTGTTGGCGCTACGCTTGCTTCTACCAAGACAGATCAAGCTGCTCTACGCGCGCCATTTCCGTGTCTGCTCGGATTACAAAACCAAGGAAGCATTCGCAAGACAACGACAAGAACAATGGTCTAGGCGGTCCAGCTTGGACTACAGCTCACTCCTAAATACATCGCTGTGAACACAGGAACACACACACACGCATGCGCACGCGGACACACACACACTAAACTAAGCTGGCATGGTAGTCTAGTTACAGTAATTTATTTGAACATGGCTGCCCTTCAGGCATACGGCTGTGGAACATCTGATGCAGCAGAGCAGACAGGTGACCCTAAGGGCAGAGCGGTACAGCCTTCTTCCTATTGGACGAGAAAAGGTCAAGAGTTCACACAGGCACCGGGTGTATCTGTGCTCCTCCTGTTGGGTGCGGTGTGCCTGCCGAATCTCTCTGCCTCGCCGTCCATCTAACCTCTCCTTTTCCTTCCATCCATCTCTCCCTTTCCCTCTTCTTTCTCGTTCCCTTTTTTCTTCAGTTCCTGTCCCCTTCCCTTTCCCCTTCCCTCTCTACCTCCTGTCTTTCCTTCCTCTCTGACCGTGATCTCTCTCTCTCTCTCTCTCTCTCTCTGTAAAACAAATCCTAATCCATTAGAGAGGCTCCCCGGGTACGGCTCCAATTACAAGCGGTTTCAAAGTCGTCAAATGTGTCAATTGTTTTGTGAGGCTTGCAGGTGGCGAAACGAACCGGTTTCCCTTTCTTCAGAACTTCAGAGGAAAGCCTGCGCTGGTCACGAATAATGTTGTTTCTGTCGGCCTCTAAAAGGAAATGTTTGCATCTGTCAGTAATGTGCATCCTGCTTTCCGTCTGATCTTCAGCTTTTAGAACAGGGAAATTAGGAGATTGAAGTACCGTTGGGAAATGGACAAAACACACAATATTGGTCACGCTGTTTGACCATGTTGGCAATTGACTGTATTGTAATATGGCGCTGCTAGAATTGTTCTGACCAATCCACTATAGAGGGACCCGCTCCTGCTGTCTTTGCTCATCTCATTCTACAGTGCAGCATTTTATTCCCTCCCCATCACATTAAGTCAGTACTTATGTGCAACACTATATTGCTTCCCAAAAGAACTGTAGTGTTTACCATAATGGTTCCCACTAGAAGGATAAATAAAACCTCATTGCCTCACCATGCTCCCATGAAACCATTTTCACCTTGAGTAATACACATAAGAACTTGAATCAATGTGAATATTGGCTGCCATTTTGGATCTGAGAGCTGCTGCCTTTATTTGGAAAGAAAACAGCCTGGATGGACGGCAGAATATTTGTGCTCTGAGATCATGGACAGAATCCCTCTATAGAACCTGCTTCCTGTGCTTCCTTGGTCCTCAGCAGATGGGCCTGATTGGATTATCTGAATAGCCAATATTTTGGCTGCCTTAATTAATAGATTTCATAATATCCTCCTCCCAGCAGCCATAAGGATGGAATAATTAAAGGGACCCATGAAAAGATCTCACATTGGGCCCCACCAGCACAGGCCACCCCATCCCTGTACAATTACAGCACAATTTGTCGAGGTCCCCTGTCAGTCAGGGTCCTTGGAATCATCCTAAATTTCGTTGCGCACCACCGGGTTCTATCAAAGTAAGCTCAAAACCAGCTAGCCTTTGCCGTGATCTCAAAGCAAAGCCTGACTTCATGAGTTTTAAAGCCTCTTAATGTTTTATGTATTTTTAAACAAGCTTACAGCATTTAAAGGAAAGCAGGAAGATTATTCAGACGCTGACACCCAGCAATGATGGCGCAAGAGCAGTGGAGGCCGCTCTCCAGGCAGCTAGACCAATCGCAAAGCCACGCATGATCAGAGAAGAGCTGATACTGCCAGCAGCAAAGACGACGAGACGATGGGTAATGATGGGAGAGAGACTTGCGAGCAGATCAGTCTCGTTCTGCTGGGGATTGGCGCAGAATTGATGAGCTGACTGATTAATGAACCATTGATGGATTGTAGATGTTATGTTGGATGAATCAATGCCATTAAGCCCTGGGTTTTCAACAGGGGATCTGCAATGACAAAACACAGATTTGAGAAACTACAGCTTCATTTGGGAAACATAACATAACCCTTCTAAACTTATGATGAGGGTCCCCTGGATGCCTTTGAGCCTGTTTGGGGGTCCCTGGATCAGAAAAGTTTTTTTTTTAAATCCCTGCATTAAGCTAACAAACAAAGTGACCAAAGTGTTGAAAACCTGTCGCAGCATCTCACGTTTATTAGTTGTGATCACGATGGGGAGGTAGGCTTTAAGGTAGGCTAATGATGTGGGATGTGGGCAATTTCCTGTTTCTTAAACCTCTGCACACACACACATACACACACACACACACACACATAATAGGCAATTTTCTAACACGTTGTCGGTTTACATTGCAGGGAATATAAATAACTCTTAATATAGTTCTTTATATTCTACAGACAGTTTTTATTCTTTGCTGCACCTAGTACTAGACAGGTGTGCAGATTTTCTCTATTCTTAGATGTAATGAATAGAGAATGTGTCGGGACCAGCACAGATGGAGCTTGTGCGACTACTGGCCAGCAGGGTGCCATTGTCACTCATGTTAAATCAGCAGCCCCATTTAAAATTGACATTCAGAGCAGTGTGAATAAGGACATTCTAGCTAGGGGAAAAAACCCAGAAACACTTCTGTGAATGAGCCTACATAAGATCTAAAGACCTACGCAGCACACAGAACTTCCATATGCATGACACTAACATTCATAAATGGATGTCAATAACTGCATCTAGGCTCTATGGTTTGGGGACCACCCAGGGAAAAGTCGAAAGTTTAACTCACTTCATCGCAACTATTTTTGAGCCGTGTGATGAAGTGAGAACGTTTTAAGATGGACGCCAAGTTTGAGCTCTCTCTCTCTCTCTCTCTCTCTCTCTCTCTCTCTCTCTCTCTCTCTCTGCTTTGATGATTTTAATTGGTTGGCAAAACTGCAGAATTTAAACGATGCATTCATTCACCTAACCGGAGCCTGCAGGGAAAAGCACACAGGGCTGGGACATTAGAACCGTGGTCCAATCAACATAAACGGAATGAGTTTTGTAAGGACTTAAATTTAGTACCACTGAAGTGAGATACTCCATTAGCCCTCCTGAATTAATAATGGTCAGGAATAGTGTTGTGTCACAACAGATGAAAATGACAAGATGCCTTCTACAAGAGACTGAACAGGCATGTGGTAGCTTTAAGTTAAAGCTTATTTTCAAAAGAACTGAGTCAAGGAAGGAAAAATAAAATGGCTGGAATCCAAGCTCATGGCTTTCCTTCTTCAGTCTGTTGGAAAGTGCAGGAACCACGAGCAGGCAACCAATCACAGAACAACTTTACAAATCATGCCACTTGTGATATAACAGTCACATCCACAGTTCACATGCATCATCTAATTCTGCAGTTTTAATGTACACCAAAAAAAACTACAAAATGTAAGGCACTTTATTACAAGGGGAGACATTTACTAAAATATTGGCACACACACACACACACACGCACCAACGTGCACAAACACACACTCACACTCACTCTCACACTCTCACACACACACACACACACACACACACACGCACGATAACGTTGGGCCCCAGTTTGTTTTTTGTTTGACTGGTTTTTCTGGAAAGACAAAGCGAGGGAGGTAAATAAAGAGAGAGAAAAAGGGAGAGGGAGAGTTGTGGCCTGATCACCTCAAACCAGCGGTTCCCAAGTTAATTAGTTATTGTATATCAAGAAAATTATTTTACTGATCAAATTAAAGACCGTGGTGAATCAACTGGCTCCTAACTGGTGAAAGTGTGGACACCTGGCCACTAAAACCAACCATTTGATATTCAAAGACAATGCAAATGATAACCCAGCCAAACCTGCATTGTGTTAATAAGTTTAAGGAAAACATGAAAGAACTTAAACACACAGCTTATTGATTCACCTCAGTCTTTAACTTGAACAGTTAATTTTGTTCACTCTTTTTTTGTAATTGTTTGCAATATAGCACAATAAGCACAGTGCGAAAATGGGACATTTATTCTAAATGGCGTGCATTGCTATTTCTGATGTAATGTGGCTTAGGAGGGTAAATAATCCATCTAAACATGAAAAACACCTACTTAAAAAAAATGACCAGCTTGTTAAAATTCTGGGATTGCAACTGGGGTTGATACAAAAACCACCATACACAGGGGGGCCCCAAAACCAAACTTGAGAACCAGTGCGCCAACCCTGTTCCTGGAGATCTACCGTCCTGTAGGTTTTCATTTCAACCCTATTTTGGCCCACCTGATTCTACTAAGTAATTAGCAGCTTAATGAGATCTCTAGCTGTTGAATGAGGTGTGCTTTCTTAGGGTTGGAGTGAAAATCTAGAGGACGGTAGATTTCCAGGAACGGGGTTCAGGACCACTGCCCTAAACATACACTTAGCCGACAACTAGTTATTACAAATATTTATCAGAATTATTCAGAATAATTCACTAGCTGTATGCTTTAAATTGTACTGTAAGAGGATAAGGGTGTTCCAGGTAAATAACTCCTGTCAAACTGTCTTCATAATAAACACATTAAAGCAGATACATTTCTCACCCAAAAATGCACCTGTCCAAAAGTAATCACAAGGAAAATGATGTCATGTTATGAAGAGATTTAAGATTTAGGTGCTCTAATGCTCAAAGCTTTGCACAATGCAGAATTGTAATAGATAAGAATTAAAGGCATGGTGTACTAATGCCTCCCAATAATGTGAGAGGCACTGAAAATGATTAAATTTGCTCATTACATTCCATCAGCTATCAATAAATCAAGTGTTCTGAGAAAGAAAAAAAAATCTAGTTTCTGTGAGTGTCCTGAGCTCTGTACTAGACTGTCAAAAAATCTCAAGCCGGTCTTCCAAAAACCAACCAATCAGGGCTAGCTATGTAGCTACCAATCAGGGCAACTATCTACAAGCAAAAGATCCTTCCTGTAGAATAAACCCCTCCCTGTCTGCCTTTCTCCGCGCATGCACTGGAGCATAATTTGGTGGGAGGGGCTTAGGAGAGAGTTAGGAGGGAGGAGTGCAAAAGGGGGAAATCTTTTTGCCTTGTGTCGGGGCTCTTGGGGATATAGCCATCATATAATGTTTGTTTACTTTTTTGATTCACTTACTTTACATATTCTAAAATCATATCTAATTATATCTTCCACTAATTGTTTTATATTTTTATTTTATATTTATAGTCATCTATAAGTAGAATGTACCCAGTAGAAGGGAATTATTCTGAACTATGTTTGTGCGAAATTTTAAAATACCTAAATCGTTATCTGAATGTTCACTTCTAATTTATATAAACTGCTAGAGAATATTGAACGTATAAAGAAAGTTTGTTCTCCTGGGACTGAGAGTAGGGGGATGGTGGTGGTGATGGCTGAATGAATAATCCTGTTATCTTTGCAGAATCCTTGGCCCAGTGAGGTCAGGAGCCCAAATTGCCTGGTTATCAGATGCTGGGCAAAGTTGTGTCTTATGACGTGATACATTTCTAGTGTATCAATACACTGTAAGAAATGAACTGATGATTCAACACACTCCTCCATCTTTGTGCACTAGTATAAAGACTTTACTCACACCAAGAAGGTTTGAGAAGCTTCACCAAATGCTTATAGAGCTGACGTGTTGCTTCTCCCAGCACTGTTTTCTTTATTTTTTTTCCTTATTTAATAAAATGTGCCTTCAGCTTGATCTGGACTTCAATTTATTTAGAGAATTGCAACGTCAATTTTTTTCTTTCAATCACATAAATATGTGGTTTCCTTTCCCCTTCTGTGAGCCAATCTGTCACATTGCAACACGAGGCACAGCTGCTTGAGAATAAATAGATCCCTGTGAAAACCATCCAAAAAAAGAAAAGAAAACCGTGTTGGCTTGCTGATTGCATACAATCCCAATGTAATTTAGTTAAAAATCAAGAAATGAAACACGTGCATTTCTCTAACCAGGCAGCAGTGGATGCAGTTAAAATGGATGCTAAATTCTGCATTGGTTAGACAAATGCAGCTGTCAATTTGTCAGTGTAAGTGAATAATTTAGTAACGTGTAAAGGATGACTGGAAGCTACTTATGGACGATTTTGCTTGTGATTCACTGATCTGTTTTAATGCAGCGTGGTTTGGTCTTAGTGCAGTGACATCACTGGTCCACGATGGCCAGGATTCCAGCAGTGTGAAACACGATTGGCTGTCGCGTTGCCAAGAGAGGGAGGGTTTCAACCATCAGGGTTACACCCACCCAGTTACTTCGGAGTGACACAACGGAAGCAGGTGTATTGTGTGACGACTCATTAAAAATGTCCATCAGTCAGTCCATCTGTCAGTGAGGGGGGAGGAGGAATGAGGTGAATCAATAGGCTCCTATTTGGTGAAAGTGTGGACACCTGGGGGGTATACTACAAAGCAGGATTAATGAGTTAGCTGGATAACTGCACTGAGTAAAACCCGGAACCCTCCCAAATCTGAAATATGGACTGAGGCAAAAAATTTATTTTTCTGGGTTTTACTCAGTGCAGTTATCCAGCTAGCACTAATCCTGCTTCATATTATAGTCTACCCCCTTGGCCACTAAAACTAACCATTTGGTAGATCATTGACAGACAAAGTAAATGATATCAAGTTAGACCTGCATACTGATAAAAAATAATAAGGAAATGATTATGAAAGAACTTAAATACATGTGTTCAACGGCTTTAATTGAACGAGAGATTGGCTTTAAAAAGACCAGCATACACAGCGGTCCCCAGGTCAGAGTTTGGAACCTATGGCCAAAGATTAATTTCACAGTTGATTCAATACAGAACTTCAATTTCAATCCAAAAACTACAAATTCAATTCAGTTAAAAACTTCTTGTTTCCTTGATTTATAAAACTGCACATATCAGTGCTTTCAAAATACAACTGGTTGCAGGAAGGAATCAACATCCATAATTAGACAAGCGAGCAGAATCCATTTAGCAAGTGTGGGAGTTTCATGCGCAACAGCAGGTGGTTGACCATATTCACGATAACCTTTAAAATTACTCCAAATTACATTGCTAGCTGCCAGTTCTTAAGCATAGCACATTCTACAATGCCTCTATTCATTGAAAAAAAAGTATTTAATGAGTACATTTAAATGAAAACATAATGATCCCTTGCACACATTATGGTGGAGGTCCACAAATGAAAATTATATGTTGTCAAGCAATCGCTGTGATAGAAAATTAGGCGTCTTTAAGAATCCAGTGTCGTCATAATGTCAACTCCGCCACAATTAATGCAAACAAAAAAAGGTTACCTATGGGGAGCAGAATTATATGTTTTTCTTCAGTTCAGCCAAGGTATTTTCAATATACAGTGGTGCTAGAAAGTTTGTGAACTCTTTAGAATTTTCTGTATATCGGCATAAATCTTCATCGAAGACCAAAAACTTCATAAAGTGAACCCAGCTCAACAAAAAACACAAAAAACATTATTCTTTTATAATTTATTTATTGAGCAAAATTATCCAACATTAAATGCTTTGTGGGAAAAAGTACCCTTGGATCATACGTATTTTTAAAGTATGATATTTAATATTTGGCCGCATATCCTTTGCATGCTGTTACTTCCTGAAGTCTGTGACCCATCAATATCAAAAGACTCTCGATATCTTATTTTCAGGTACTGTTACAAGCGATACTATAACCTCTCTGCATTTGAATGGATCTCTATGGGAATTGGGGGGTGAGACTAGATTCAGCTGTAAATTACACTGGTACAGTATGGAACACGACTGGCTAAATGGCTGTAAGTCATCCAGGGTGTAAGGTATCAAACGAGCCCCTAACCATCACTCTGCGGCCAGATATGGAGTAGATATGGATGGATCACTGTAAGGGTTATTTCTCCTGACTTATTTTCCAATAGAACTCTATGGGGGAAAAAGTCAGGAGAAGAAACCCTTAAAGTGATCCATCTATATAATTCTGCTCCCCATAGGTAACTTTTTGTGTATATAATATACATGTATGTATATATATATATTTATTTTTTTACTTTTTAAAAAAGACTGGAGGCGGTTCATTAGGTGCAGGTATACAGCATGTCCCACTAAACACACAGCTGTGCAGACCAGTTCCAGACTCATTACTACGCACAGTCCAAAGGGTTTCACTCGTTCATGCTGGACTTTAAATATAACATTGTATGATTTAAAAAAGAATCATCGATCTTTCGCTTTTCCTGTTTGTTTTCTTATGCGATTTACCAAGCTCCTTTACCTACATGTAGATGCACGTGCCTGGGCAGTTAGTAGAGTTTGTTTTCTAAGTTGAAGATGACTACAAATTAACAAAGGTTACAAATGCAAATGCCATTGATTAATGACTCAATCGTTTTTCTCTCTTCTTCTGACACCCTTCTTTCTTGCTTCATTCACATTACTGTACATTGGCCTGTTTACCTGAATAACCAAAATCTGCATCTATTCCAATAAATATGCTCTCAGATGAATATCTCCATAACTGTTTCTTGGACATGATGGAATTAATTTATTGAATGTGGATTTGGCAGAGCATGCCCACCTTTATTTAGAGAATTGATGATTTTGAAAGAATATTTATGCAGCTACCATGAATATTATAATAGAAAGATTATATCAGAGTTTTGTCCCGAGGTGACTCCCAAAACTTTATATATCCTCCATTAAGTTTCCACGGAGCAACACTACAGTCTCAATAACACAGGGCAGTAATATTGTACTTAGCAGGGCAAAAAATTATTAACTTGCTAATCAATGCAATTAATCATACTAAGGGATTAGTTAAATTAACAGTTTTCTAAAGGTGTTCATTTTTCTATTCATACTGAACACATACTGTAATGTGTTCATAAGTCTGGAGTATGTTGCTGTTCAAAGAGTTGAGTACTTTCTATGGACACTATACATACGTATATCTGATATACATATATTATTTTTGTTATTCGAGAAAAGCCATGGCAAAAGTAATATCAACTGTAAAAAATCTTAGGCACAGGAACTTCAGTTCTATATTCATTAATTTGACTCCATAACAGAAGTCCTTGTTTAAGGGCGGTGACTGTAATCATGAGATAATCTATCAGGTAAAATCCAATCCAAATCCTGAGCTCATTCTAAACCTAACAAATACAGCAATATTAGATAAGACTCTGCCCAGCCCGTCCAAAACACCCAGAGCGTGCTGGAGAACAGGCTCCGCCCAGCCCGTACAAAACCAATTACACACAGCAGGCTTGAGAACAGGCTCCGCCCAACCCATCCTAAACCAACCACAAACAGCAGGCTGGAGAACAGGCTCTGCCCAGCCCATCCTAAACCAACCACACACAGCAGGCTTCAGAACAGGCTCCGCCCAGCCCGACGTAAACCAACCACAAACAGCAGGCTGGAGTACAAGCTCCGCCCAGCCCATCCAAAAACCAACCACACACAGCGGGCTGGAGAACAGGCTTCGCCAAACCAGTCCTAAGCCAACCACAAAGAGCAGGACTAGGCTTTTATTTTAAAAATAAATTGGTCTTTTTTTTAAGCTAAAAGACTTGTCTTCCGTATGTTTTTTGTAACAATTAACTATGGAAATCAAATAATAATAATACTGGGTTACATTTTCATTGAGCCTGTCACCTCAGATTCTCAAAGCACCTCACACAAAAGGGGGAAACTCACCTTAACCACGACCACTGTAAGAAACCCAGGTGATGCAAGGCAGCCATTTTACACCTCACCGTATGCATGACTCTTCTACAACATTACAGGCTCTGGATGCAGTATATCAAGATTATTACATAGATTATTGCAATTTCATTCAAATGAATGCAGTCTCACCCACCTGCTCTCTTTATCAGAGGGTGGGATACACATTATTAAGGCATTATAGATGGTCTTACCGGTACCTTTTGTGAGGCTATATTAAGTTGTCTTTTTCTGTCTGAGTATGAACAATTATGACCTACATTCCAACAACAACCTGCCGTATAAGTCGATTTGGGAAAACTGACCCCTGTTATTATGCACCATGTACCTACTGTATGTCATCGAAACGGATAAATTTCAGTTTCCTGCAGAATCTACAATTCGATAACTGAGGAGTGTTCCTTTTAAATCTCATGCAGTTAAAATAACCTAGACTGGCTATATGCTTGCATTTGTACGAGTATATGCTTATGCTGTTATTTGTAGTGCACCTGTTTTAGCAGACACATTTCTGCTTGACGAGGTCACCCTTGAGAAATTACTTGATCTCAATGAGCTATACCTTGTAAAATAAAGGTTGAATAAAAAATAGTGAACGGGATAGTGAACGGGCATGCTGAGCAAGGTAACATTGCCATCTGCTGGTAGAAAGACGAACTGGAGTAGTGGAATCACCACCTGCTGTCTCTGTCGTACATTTCTTCTGCTGTCAGCAAAGTACACCGTGAAACCTAAATGTGTACTGTAAATTTATAGAGAGTTATGACCTGGGATCAACATGCTTTGTAACCTTGTGCGTTCATGAAGAGCCAATGCTGTGGTCTGTATCTGTTTTTTCTCTGAGATTTCTCTCTGAATCCTCACGTTGTTGACTTCTATTAGATAGTGCTGTACAATAGGGCCGTCTCCCAGCCATAAGAGTTTGTAATGGTAGTTTGAGGAATTAATTAAGGGCTAATTTGCCAGATTGATCCACTTGTGCCATAAATCCTGTTGCTATGACTACTAAAAGGGATTTTATGGCAGGTCTGTGTGCATTTATTACTAGCTGAAAAGGAACAGCAGTTTTAGGGCATCATTTATTCACACAATCACCAGCTGACATTGAAAATGTATATTTCATCTGTCCTTGAAATTAATTGAAGCATTTATGAATACAAGTATGTGAAAGCAAACCCCAGGAAATGTTAAATACAAGTACATCCATCCAGTTATCCTTAAAATGTTGGTAGTGTCATTTTGGTAGGATAGTTTTTCAGCCTGCTAGCTCTGACTTGGCTGGAAATGTTAAATGGTCAATGGTCTGATTTCTTCACTTGGGATCCCGATTAAAACAGCCTAAATTATCTGAAGCCTTCTAATGCATTTCTGTATTCAGTAACAACAAATAAGTATAAGCACTTTTCTTATGAACATTGATCATTTAATTATTTAAGAAAATTAGTTCCTTTGCTGACTCGCAGTTTATTTTACAATAGAAACTGACTGTGTCATTGATTCTTGAATAGCAGTTTATGGTTGTTTGAACATGTTTTATGGTTTCTGACATTTAGGTTGAAGTAGCCTATATAGCACCATTTGCTTGCAAGTACATATATATGTTAATATGGGGATTCCCAGCCCTGATCCTGGAGTACCACTGAGTATGCCGAGTTTCCTTATGAACCAACCTACTGACTAATTATGATTATTGAAAATTATGTTTTTAAGTTCCATAATTTTGTGCTGAAACAGATCTTAACACTGTGCAGTGTTTTGTCTTTGAAATTAATGTGGCTGCTGTGGCAGCAATAAAACACCAGCAACAATATGTACAACCATATAAAGGACATTGCATTCCCCACTTTCCCCACTGAGCAGGAAGGCAGGATTTGTATTGGCCGAAAGACAATATTCCAATTATGGCAGTAACCTGCATATGATTTTTGCTGCACTGAGGAAATTAATTTAGGCCTTCACATTTTTTTAATTACGAGATAATATAAAGTGATTGTGCAATAGATTTCTCTTTCTTCTAGATAATTTCTTTCTTTATTTTCAGTCAAGTAATAGAACGAACACACAAATAATACAGAACTTTTATTTCGAATTTTCCCGTCCATATAGTTATCGGAAGTCGTTTTTTTTATATTGTGGCTTGTTTCCTTCACTCGTCGGAAAAGCGTAACTTTGCACCAAAATAACAATCTGAAACAAATCACCCAGAAAGGACTGATACATGGATGAGGACGGATTGCCAATAGTAGGATCCGGGGTGGACCTTACTAAAGTGAGTAGCTAGCTTGCGAATAATCTAATACAGCGGATGCTAGAGATAACTTAGCTGGCATACTAACTAATACTGCAGTTTAACTACCAACTTATAATTGTATGTCTGGTCATTCTCTAGGTACCAGCTATCCAGCAGAAGAGAATCGTGGCGTTTCTTAACCAGTTTATAGTGCACACAGTCCGCTTCCTGAACCGGTTCTCCACCGTCTGCGAAGAAGTAACGCTCTCTCATTCGCAATGGATCACTTATCAATGGCTTGTCGGTTTTCAATCATTGTGTGTTGTTATTCAATCGGACTGGGTTATATTCACACATTCTTTCTTTTTCGTTCAGAAATTGGCCGGTGTATCCCTTCGGATCCAACAAATTGAAACTACACTTAGCATTTTGGAAGCGAAGGTTTGTTGAATGTTTTAAGATCAGACCCCCTTGTACCTCTTTTTTTCATTAGATGTTTTAACATCGTTTGATGATTGTAAATTATGTAACGTTCTTGAGGTGCACAAGTCTCATAATGTGCCCCCACCCAAGCTTTCCTCCATACCTGGCCTGGAGGATGTCAAGGTCGAGGGGGCGTGTCCGACGCAGGTGTCAACAGAAGTCAACGGCTCAGTGATGATGTCCAGCAGCCAATCGGAAGTACCGGCGGCTCCGTCTTCTCCTGAGGTACAACTTCAAGGAAACACAACTGACATATTAAACAAGTCGCAAAAGTCATTTTAAGTAGCCTAGGCTATGTTAAAGTGAACAAACCCTGTTCATACCTGCTGATAGTTTCGGTCCTTCCACTGCCTCCCCTCATCTCCGACCGTTTATCTATTAGACACAAAAAAAAAAAAAATGTTCACATATTCAAAGTGAAACGTTTTTATATTGCTATCTATATTCTTCGCAACACAGTCACCATCTACTGAATGCTGGAGATGCTTTAGACACTTTAATTAGCAATAACAGTAACTTTTCGGCAATATAGGCTAGGCCTACTGCAAGCTAGTGCACCTGGAAGCTAGACCCTGTGCAGTCTTTTCGTAACAATTTGTTCATAAAGCCAAAAGGTGAAGATGTGTACTTACGTAATGTTTAAACCTGGATAATAATACCTTTGAAACGTGTCATTTCACGAGCTGAAATGTGTCTGACTGCAATGGATATTCACTTCTGGCAGCCCACTAAATGGAGTTTTTTTCCTTAAATTTACTCGCCAAACTTTAGCTTTTGTTTGTTTTCATAACTAAACCACCATGTGCTTTAATAGTAGCCTAACGTTAGTAACAATTGGTTTATCGTCAGTTCTATCATGTTATAGCAAAAGGAACTTCTGAGCTGTCTTTTGTCTTGGGCTCGCGCACGCGCAGCGCCTCAGCGCCGATCATTATTTTTCTGACTTAATTTGTTGCACCTGAGTTATTAGTCAAACAGTTCATGTCGGGGGTATTTACTGTATTGTTGTTAATTGGATGATATTCCTTGCTGGTATTAAAGTTTAGATGACACTTTTCCTCTTGAAAATTGTGTAATTAACTGTTTAAATAAAATTTAATTGAGATGTTTGTTGGATCACGTTTCATGTGATTAGCTTTCGGGGTGAGAGATCAAATATAGCCTGTTACCCATCATAATTTTAGTGGGGTGAGAAGGGCTCCTACAGCTCTAGTTCCACTAACTAGGAGGCTGTGCATCCAGAGCAATGTTCATATACACACTGGTGTTTACACTGAAATACATGAAAATGCCAAATTCACAGAGCACATACACGTATTTGCATATGCTCATATACAGTATGTGCATGCGTGTTACTGTCTGTGTTCAATACACACAGCAACAGGTTGGGATTTTAATGGCCTCTCCCTTCTTACATTCTCTTGAGTGTTGCTGTCATGTCCCATGTTTGTCACGTGTTGGCCTTGAGATATTTTATCGGGGTGTAATTATTGCCTTCAGTCTGAACTCAATCCAGACAAAGAATGTTGGCACATTGTGCACTGAAGTGCCGTTTGAGAGTATCAGTATTTTTGTATGCATGTGACCTGAGAAGCATCTGCTCTGTTCTATATGCACAGGAGGTGGGAGAGCTACCAAAAACGGAAGCAGCGAAAGAAAACATTCTGACCGTCGCAAAAGACTCACGATATGCCAGATACCTGAAAATGGTGCAAGTGGTGAGTCATAAGACGGATGTTACAGTTCAAGAGAGTTCATAGTTCAATTCCCTTGCTTGTGTGTCACCCAGTGTTCGGAGGTCTTCAGCATGAATTAATGGGTACTTCAGAAGCCTCATTTGTCTTGCGTAGATTGCTGGAAACCTGTCCCACAAGCTGCAACTTCCCTTTCCAGATGGTTTAGATTGAGTGTCTGGGGTTGAGACCGCCTTGACTGAGATGGAACTGAGCTACACTCGCACATGCGCACACACACACACACACACACACACACACAATGTGGTGTACCTCTGTAATCCTTCAGGTCAGGACGGAGAATCAGGTCTGTCTTCTCTCCTCAGGGCGTTCCGGTAATGGCCATTAAAAACAAGATGATCCAGGAGGGTTTGGATCCCAGTCTGCTGGAGTGAGTTTGTTTGTTTCCCATATTGTGTTTAGTTTGGGCTTAGTTCCATTACAATTCAGTCAGTTCAGGAAAGGAAATTAAGTGGAATGAATTGACCCCAACCCTGCCATAGGAGCTTAATGTGTTCAACTTCTCCACACCCCCTCCACTCTCGCACCCTCTACTTCCAAATACCACTCCCACTCTAACTTAGATGGGCTGTCTCTGCTAAGTTGTGCTAACCGGGCAGCGTTCTTACCGTTGCTAGTCTGATTGAGTGACAGAACCTGTCTGTGCTTTTCCAGCACCCCCGATGCCCCTGTGACAGATGGAGGGAGGGCCACAGAGGAAGCAGATGATGACAGCTCTAATAGCGAATCATCTTTCAGTGATTGAACCCCGGCCCTCTCCCTGGCCTGTCCAGGGCCAATGTGAGTGACAGGCAGGACAGGAAGTCCTGCCCCTTGGTAGTGACTCAAAGGACAAGACTGATACTTTGTGGAAAGCAACACCTTTAAAGTCCATATGATGACGTGTCGTACAGCTCAGTGTAAAGATGTGTAAGTATCTTTAAAGAAATGACAACCATTTGCACTTTGATTTTTGAGGACAGTAGACTAACTCTATATATTCATGCTGAAGTGGCACCAACGGCAGGAGGAATTGGGGAAGGGGAAGTGAATTATCGTTAGAATAAAATAGTAACAATACCAGAGTTTCAAGCAGCCAAGCTTAATTTGACAGAATGTGCCACGTTTTGAGACACTCACTCAGTTTTAAGAAATGTTTTACAGAAATTACAGAGATTATTTTTAGCTGGTTTTCCTGTAAATCCTTGCTCTGGCAAGAACAACTTCTCATTCATCACATCCCCTGAGTGTGCAGCTTACGTCTGCTGAATTTCTGTATAGCCACAGTATTTGAGTAGGGGGGGGTGCCCATTTAATGTGAATTTTGTAATCTCCACCCTTTTTGGGGAATTTGCCTATTGCAACATGACTAGTGCTTACTTGTACTATGAACCATTTTGCACTGGCCTGCATTTCCCTGTTGAGGATAAACAGAAGCAGTGCCTTATAACCAGTAGACAGGACTCAATAATGTACACTCACATTTGTATAGTTGTTTGAATGTGTCTTTTTTTTTAAACTGATTTTAACATTGTGTGTAATATAGGTAAATAAATGGATGTAAAATAAGTATTGTCAGTAAAATTTTGGTCTGTAATTATGAAGATCTTTTCTTAGTCTGTGGCATGTGTTGAGGTTAAGAGAAATGTCATGTGAGCTTGTTCTTATGGTAGCTTTAAGGGGCCGTGTCTGAAGTGATATGTCTTGTTGGCCTAAAAAAAGTGTCAAGCTCTCACTCTTCTGTGCTGTGTGATTCTCACATGACGCCTCTTTGTGTGACATGGTGTTGAACACACAGAATGAGAACTTGACCACATCTACAGCACTCCCACACACAGACACATACACAGCGTTTTACACTGTGAAACACTTCAGTGTGCAGTCTTTATTCTTGCACAGCCAGACAGGAACCGGGTTTTGGCAATGGGTTTTTCAATATTGCCCAAATGCTCCCACCCACTCTCATATTTTAATCTGGATACCTGCTGTTTGTCACCATGGGCGTGGCACAGCTACAGAGAGAGTTCTGAGTATGGGCTGTCACCATGACAACTGTAGTTGAGGGAACAGGGCTTCCAACGTCCTTTTCAGAGCTGACTAGCTTCAGTCCTGCGCCTGTCATATTTTATTACCTATCACGAAGACACACCAACCGCCAACCACCACTCCTCATGTGAAAACGTTCTTTATTCTCCAGCTCGTATTCACTGTGTGTTTAATACAATGGAGAGCTTTTATAAAAATATATATTTATCTAAACATTAGCACTTGTACTAGAAAACATGCTTGATGTTTGTGCCGGGACTGCTTCTCAGTTGGAGGCGAGCATCACCGCAGTCAGCGTCAGTGTGAATCTCTGAAAAAGTAAACGGTCGGCTCTTAGCACCAGACTGATAATCCTGAAACCTGCACTGTGGCAGGAGATGGAACACCAGTTCTACAGGAAACGCTACCTCAGTGGGCAGGGCATCCCCCCCACCTTGTTGCCTAGTGCACTTACATTTAGGCATTTAGCGTACGTTCTTATGTAGAGCGATTTACACAGGTTTGCCATTTTTACATAGCATCCATTATGTTTACTGAAGCAATTCAGGTTGAGTACCTTGCAAGCTAGCTAACAAATGTCATTTCAACAACGTTACTGAATCTGCCACCTCTGGCTCACAAGCCCAGTTCCTTAACCATTACGCTACACTGCATCCCCGTAGTAATGACCGCAATAGCTGCGCAGTCCTCCAGAGCAGTAGTCGCCCAGCTCAGTCTGTTGCAGAGGGCAGACTGAAAACAGATGGCAGGTGGCAGAGGACGCGTCTTTGCATTCCTGAATTTACAGGAGACAACGGGGCACTGGGATCGAGATTAAAAATACAACTGTCCAATCCAAATTCAGGCAGAGAAGAAAAATGGGGTATAAAAAGTTGTAATAATGTGATAATGTGGCTTAAGAGGGTGAATAATTCCTCTAAACATGAAAAACACCTCATTAACAAAAATTTACATCTTAAAATTCTGGGATTGCAACTGTGGTTGCAACGAAAACCAGCATACACAGGGGGGGCCCCAGGACCGAGTTTGGGAACCGCTGGTTTAAACAATGTATCTATGCCACATACTGTATGTATCTGTCCCTATCAAATAAGTGCAAACAAAATAGAAAAAGATAGATAGCCGTGCCAGACTAATATAAAGTACTGATAGCGACAAGAGGCTGATACAGAGCCAAGGGATGGTGGAGAGATAAAGTCATAGACAGCGTAACAAAGAGGGTGACCCACCTTGAACTCTCGTATATAACTGAGGAAGAAGATGACGAAGCCGAAGGTCACCACCCACTCGCAGGCGGTGCTGACCACGTGAGGGATGAACCCCTGAGAGCGCAAGAGAGGGCCGTGTCAGTCACCTGACTTTCACAAATTCCACCCGGCACTACTCGCCACTCCATTCCCCGAGGTCATTAACAAGCACTGTTGTCCTGAGCTATGTCATGCCAGTGGTTTTTACATGGTCATTTCTTGTGTGTATTTGAGCCCATAGTCCTGTACGGTCATATCTTGTTCCTTGCATTTGATTCAGTGGTCGAGTACGGTCAAAACTTGTTGCCTGTATGTAATTCAGTGGTCCTGTACGGTCATATCTGTTGCCTGTCTTTTATTCAGTGGTCCTGTAGAGTAACAACTTGTTGCCTATATTGAATTCAGTGGTCCAGTACGGTCACACCTTCTTGCCTGTATTTCATTCAGTGGTCCAGTATGGTCATACCTTGTTGCCTGTATTTTATTCAATGGTCCAGTACAGTCATAACTTGTTGCCTGTATTTTATTCAATGGTCCAGTACGGTCCAAACCTTGTTGCCTCTATTTGATTCAGTGGTCCTGTATGGTCAAAACTAGTTGCCTGTATCTGACTCGGATACAGGCAATACAGGTGCCACATGTTCATAATGTAAATACGTGTTTATTAATCAGTTGTTAAGGTCGGTCATACCATTTCAGTTGGGTCCCAGTGCAGTTTGGTAGGCATATTCCCCTCCAACATTGCACAGATGATCACTGGTGAAGTAGTAGTTAATGGGTATTTAACTGCAGGATCAGCATACAGGTATGACTCCTATATTGTAAATCAATGTAAATGTGCAGGATATTGTGCCTTGATTTTGGATTGCACATGCAGGGTAATGACATATCAAATATGCATATAGCGTTATTGCATATGAGAAAAACACAAATGGGGCCTGTTAGCACACGCAAAACCAATAACATGACCAATGATTGGTCATTGGTATTTGTTTTGGGTGTGTTATTAGTTTTGCACGTGCTAAAAGGTTTTGCACATGCTAAAGTTCTTAGTAAATCAGGCCCATAGTGTTGTCACAAACTATATACACAGTATATACAGTACCAGTCAAAAGTTTGGACACACCTACTCATAGAAGGTTTTTTTCCGTTATTTTTACTGTTTTCCACATTTTGGAATAGTAAAGACATCAAAACTAAGATAACACAAATTCAATTATGCAAAGACCAAAAAAGTGTTAAACAAATAAAAAAAAGTCATATATTTTAGATTCTTCAAAGTAGCCACCCTTTGCCTTGATAACGGCCTTGCACATTCTTGCCATTCTCTCAAACAACTTCTGTGGTAAACAGGTATTCCACAGGTAAACAGGTGATGCCATCATGACTCCATATAAAAGGATAGTCATCAAGGGTCTGACGTATCAAACAAGCCTTAAACCATCACTCTGCTGCCAGAAATACAGTAGATATGGATGGATAACTTGAAGGGTTTCTTCTCCTGACTTATTTTTCCATAGAGTTCAATAGGAAAATTTGTCAGGAGAAACAACCCTTCAAGTTATCCATCCATATCTACTGTATTTCTGGCAGCAGAGTGATGGTTTAAGGCGTGTTTGATACATCAGACCCTTGATGACTTAGAGCTATTTAGCCAACCATGTGTTCCACACTGTTCCAGTGTAATTTAAAGCTAAATCTAGTCCCACCCCCCAATTCCCATAGAGATCCATTCAAATGCAGAGGTTATAGTATCGCTTCTAAGAGTACCTGGAAATAAGACATCAGGAGTCTTTTGATATCCTTTTATATGGAGTCATGATGGCATCACCTGTTTACCTGTGGAATACCTGTTTACCACAGAAGTTGTTTGAGAGAATGGAAAGAATGTGCAAGGCCGTTATCAAGGCAAAGGGTGGCTACTTTGAAGAATCTAAAATATATGACTTTTTTTTTATTTGTTTAACACTTTTTTGGTCTTTGCATAATTTAATTTGTGTTATCTCATAGTTTTGATGACTTTACTATTCCAAAATGTGGAAAACAGTAAAAATAACAGAAAAAAACCTTCTATGAGTAGGTGTGTCCAAACCTTTGACTGGTACTGTGTATATGTATATGTATATGTATATATATATATATATATATATATATATATATATATGAATTGCACATAAAGGCTTACATGTGTATTCTATCAGCATTGGTCTTTAACTTTGATTTACAAGCAAACGCAAGTGTTGCACTTTTTCTTCACAAACTCAGTTTGGCTAGTTAGTGCTTACTGATCTCGCCTGTATTTGCAAGAATGCAACAAAAAAAAAAAAACGTTTAACTGCAAATTAAAGTAAGGGTTAAGGAAACATGTTGATTGAATCCATCCAGGCCATTGTTGTCACACATGAGACCAAAAATTTTGATTGATGAGGGGATTATCCACTGGGTCATGTGATTTTTGAGTCACATGACACAAGATAATGGAGTAGGGGGGTTAAAACCACAAAGGATACTGGGAAAAGCAGCAAGCACAGAGATGCCAGAGATGATGGCTCGGACGTGGCACACAGCCATGGAGGATCCGTCGGGATGCATAAAGTATGAGATAACGGACTGCAGGATCATGTACGTCACTCCGAAGATGAAGAACACTAAAGCACCAGCGTCATGGGCGTATTGCAACTTCGTAACCTGAAATCAGTAAGGGTTCCCTTTGAGTACACTGTAGACCTGGCACTGTGGAACTCCCTTCCACAGCAGAACAGTGGCTAAATCTATTCAAAATTCTATGATCTAACTGAAAATTCCTGATTATTTTTTCGATAATTGTTTTTACCGTTTATGACATTGCTTATACCATTTCATTTTTACATGCTTTTTTTAAAATTTACTCTTATTTCCTATTATTTACTTGTATTTACTTGGTTTACATTTATTTAAAAAAAGATTTGTTGTTTTACTATATGTGTGTGTTGTTGGGCTACAAACACTGTATGAAGGATGCAGTGTAAATAAAGTTGTGTTTTTTTTGTTGATCTTCTTCTTTTTATAATTATTAATATTATTATCATTTATTACAGGGCCAGGTGCACTGATCTCTCTAAAAAGTAACCAAGTGACTGACCACAGGCGGGGTTACAGGAATTTGACTAGCAGACAATGGGGAACTACAGCTGGACCCAGCATGGCTGTTGCAGCGCAGTCAGCAGCTGGTTTTGTGGTTTCATAAAGTCACAAGTGGAACAGTTGGGTAAATTGCATTTTCCCAGAAACAAAACTGAAAGGAGACTAAGTCCAAACAGTCACAAGATAGCTTTTGAGCTCATTTCCTCCACTCCCCACCCCATGACCCTCGATAGCTCCTCACATCCTGAGATATGCATCAGATCAATTACAAATATTATTTTCATCATAAACCTAAAATAAGGTAAATTCCAAATGATTATATTATTACACAATATTCAAATTGAAGTCAACATTTCAATCCTGAATCCCGATTGGTTGACAAGCCTCCCGGTTGTGTTTTTAATTAATATTAGCTGCACAGCTACTCTGTCATGATTCATTGATACTGGTGAGGAACGGTTCATTTCGTGAAAAAAAGGCAAAGTTATTAATATTTGGAATATTAGAATAATGTTACTCTGTAAGGCTAAGTAACTTCAGCGAATGGTCAGTCACGTTAGGTTACAGTGTTAGGGGCTGTTGCTTTCAGCGAATGGTGATGAGTCCGGTGATGAAATTGAATATGTTTACTTTCTCATCTGTCTCTCCAAAAGAGAATGCCAGGAGCACATGATCTCAAGCAGAGCGGCGCGGTAGGTCTACCTGAAAAGTACCCACGATGCACATTCCCAAGGAGGATATCAGTCCACACCACAGGGCGGCCAGGTTCAACCTGGGCCTGGCGTTGGTGACCACTTTCTGTAAAGTCTGTACATACTTGTAGCGTGCAAACATTGTGACCATACCTATGAAATATGCATCAAAGATCAAAATCAGCTGATCCAGAATATTAATTATTAACTAACCAGGTGGCAGAAGATCAATGTCCATTCTACCTTTGGCAAAGAATGATCTACTTTAGATTTAAAGACACTGTTCAATCATTTTATTCTTGCATTTGTAGCATTCACTAAGGCACAAAATAAAGATGTGTGTACAGTCGGGGCCAGAATTATTAGTAACGTTGATGAAGATGCACAAACAATACTGTAGAAAACAAATAAAACATTACTGTAATGTAAATTTCCACATATAAAAAATTGTCTTTTATTAATGATTCAATGGAATCAACCAAAATAAAACATCTTTCAATTATACAGTAAGTCTGTGATTAGTACTTGGCAGAGCCTCCCCTGGCAAGTATAATGACACAAAGCCTTTTCCTAAAATGTTTGGACAGATATAAAATTTATTTTAGATGTAATCTAACTTATAAAGATGAGAGCTGGAGGTCTAACATGACATTAACTACAAACCATTACAAAATAATGATTGTGATTGCGCCGGGTCTTCAACTCTGTGAGCACTGTTACAACCAGTAAGATTTCCTGAGATTTACTTCAGGACTTTCCTCAATTATGTAATATTTATCACACACGTGTATGCTAACATGTTGCAGTACACCCTGGTCTGTAGTTTCCCAGCTGTCTGCAAATACACAGGTTCCTGCTTTCACTAACCCCACGGGAGGAAGTGAAGGTCTGTGTGTGTGTGTGTGTGGGGTCGGGGGGGGACTCTCAGCTGTTCTGTACTTCACTGAGAGGAAGCCCCACAGGCTCGGCCCTGGTAGGACTCCATTTCACCAGTCCAGGGGGAAAAGAGGGCAAGCAAGACAGACGGACAGGTGGTCCAGTCTCACCCTGGGGTGCGTCCCAACACTCGAAAAATGCATCCTCCTTTCCTCCACTACCACCTCCTCTCCTCCGTGCCCCGGAAACCGATCTTTGTGTCCTAATCCAATGTTGCTTATGAGGCTACATATTAATTACAAATTGATTGTCTCGACGCAAACCACAATGTCAGGTACATTGTATACTGTACATGCGACTACGTGTACTCAAAACGTTCAGGCAGTTTTGCATACTTCCGGGTAGGAGAGGAGTGGTAGTGGGGGAGTGGAGGAAAGGAGGAGGGGAGTGAAGAATATTGGGAAGCAGCCACTGGATCAGCAGCACCGATTCTCTCACAATCTCAGCTGTGAAGCAACACTGACCCGGGATCAGTATGAACTCAGCAAACCTGTACGCTACCCTTTCCCACTGGGGCTGACGTCTGCTGTGAGACTGAAGTGTGTGGGCTCCTCATATGCACTTTATAGCAAGAGGCCACTTTGTGCAACGCATGTCTTTATGACGTCTTGGATGTCTAAACCTACTTAAGTTCTTAAACTGCTTCTTCAATTTGGGCCAGACTCTGGTCTAAACTCACTTGTAAACGCTGTGACCGTAGTCATCAGGCCGAATACACCGCTCTCTGGTGGTTCCGCTCCCGTGTCGCTGTAGACAAGGAGGAAATATTTTACTGCATTGTAGCTCATTTACTCATTCATTACAAATGTAATAACCTTTAACCAAAGTTACAAGGCCAACACCATTTTAAAATTGCTAATGCAGAGTGTATACTGTAGTTTTATATATAATTTCACACAGTAGGCCTATACTGCATTTTTTTTAAAAGAAATGTTTTGTCATAAAGAACAGAACCCAAGTTCTTCAAGCAGCATCCAAATTCAACCTTAAGGCCTGGTACCACAGGTGAATTTGAGGTTTTGGGTTCCATATGTCAATTCTATTACTACCCTTTTGCTTTTTACTTTTGCTTCTATTACGACATATTCCCCATAGACCAGACAGTTTATCTCAACTTTAAAAGTAGGTACAGACAGGCACGTGCAGAGGCTGGGGGTTCCGGGTGCCCGGGCACCTGCCCCTTTTTGTGTGTCCAATGTGCCCCTTTGATTTGATTTTTTAAAATTGTATTGTTATTGTTACCATCATTCATTGTTATTCATACACTTTGGTAAAATATATTATGTACAATAACTGGGTGTCGTAAAACAGATTTTCTAAGTTGGGGTGCCCTTTTCTCAGTTTGAGAACCTGCCCTTCAAAAAATCTCTGCACAGCCCTGGGTACAGCCACACATTTTCAATACAATTTCATAAATGCAATAGCTGGTAATGTAACAGAAGTGTTTTTTTTTATAGCTTTTAGTCATTTTCATTTTATGTGGTATGACATTTTTAAATGTTGTTTTTTTAGTATTTACAGTGCAGACCAAAAGTATTTGGACAGTGACACATTTTTTGTTTTAATTATGAATATGCAGAGCCAGGAACACATGGCTGGCTAAATGGCTGTAAGTTATCAAGGGTCTGAGCTATCAAACGAGCCCCAAACCATCACTCTGTTGCCAGATATGGAGTAGATGTGGATGGATCACTGCAAGGGTTATTTCTCTGGACTCATTTTCCTATAGAACTCTATGGGGAAAAAAGTCAGGAGAAACAACCCTTAAAGTGATCCATCCACATCTACTCCATATCTGGCAACAGAGTGATGGTTTGGGGCTCGTTTGATAGCTCAGACCCTTGATAACTTACAGCCATTTAGCCAGCCATGTGTTCCATACTGTACCAGTGTAATTTACAGCTGAATCTAGTCTCACCCCCCAATTTCCATAGAGATCCATTCAAATGCAGAGAGGTTATAGTATCGCTTGTAACAGTACCTGAAAATAAGATATCGACAGTTTTTTGATGTTGATGGTCACAGACTTCAGGAAGTAACAGCATGTAAAGGATATGCGACCAAATATGAAATATGATACTTTAAAAATACGTTAAAGCAAAGGGTATGAATACTTATGTAAATGAGAAATTTTAGTTTGTTTTTTTTAAATAAATTTGCAAAAATCTCAAAAAAACTTTTTTCACATTGTCATTATGGGGTGTTGTGTGTAGAATTTTGAGGGAAAAATGAATTTCATCAATTTTGGAATAAGGCTGTAACAGAACAAAATGTGGAAAAAGTGAAGCGCTGTGAATACTTTCCGGATGCACTGTATATAGAGAAAGAGAGAGAGAGAGACAAATATCTCTGTAGATTACCAACTACTGAGTTATTTGAAACATAAAAACAAGAATGTTTTATTTTTTTCCCCCTTATTCACCAGTGGTACCTCCCCTTAAATGTAACACTCCACTTCATAAATGTTTTTTGAAAAAAGCAGCTGCGTTGGTTGCCGGAAGTTCCATTAGTCTAGTTATTGTAGTTTTTCAAATATTTGCATGCTCCGTCGGCCTAATAAATTCAATGTATATGCGTACGTTTCGTTAATAAACTTCGGACAATTTTCGCGGCTGCGGCTATTTCTTTCGCAGAAACTTCTAACCCTGGACAGCAGCCAGAGTATATTGCAAGACTACTCACATAGCTAACCTGAAAACGAAACTGATTTGTATTTCACTTCTAAATAGCCTACTGAAAACTTTAATTTCACAGTGATAGGTAGCCTAAGATAAATGGCCTAAGTCATTAAGTAAATCTAGGCTATTTTATTAACCACGAGATTTTAAGCGTCAAGTCCTGAAATAAATAAGTCGATAACGGGCAATGGTATCATTGTGCATGAATGACCTGCTGCACTAAACTATTTCTAATCTTGTATAACTCCCAGTTAGCTATAAACCGAAATCATGATAACTTACCTTATGTAGGGGAAGATTACATCGACATCCTTTCTTATCACCGCAATTATATAGGAAATGATGAATGTGCTAGATGACCAGATTACCAGAAAAAATGGTAAAAAGCACGTTCCTTCCATGAACCAGAACATTGTTCCGGCCCGCTCAGCGCGGGATCACGGCACTTACAATAGGGAATGAGGTTTGTTAAAGTCAAACCGCGATAACGGAGAAACGTAAATGTAGCGGGTCCATCTGAACTGTTAACAATTTTGGTCTTTTCCGACTAAAATACCGTAAAGATGACGCCTACACTTCTTTACCAAGAAACGCAGTATAACGGTCACGTGGCGTGACTGTACTTGACTGAACCTGTGGTCATCTTTTTGAGTGGCTCGTTTTAATTCGCAGTAGACATTGGTAGCAACAATATCAATCTCTTCCTGATAGTTAGCTGACTTCTGTTTAATCTGTTGTCTGCTCTTCCTACACAGTAATAAAGTAATAAACCGGGGTAAAACGCCCCTTTCAGCTCATGGGAGTAGCCTTCCTAATCTTTGAATAGCATCCAACTAATTTGTGTGGTGGGAAGAAATCAAAATAAATGGTGTTGAGGCAAATTGAGGTAATATTCCTACAGTACAAAATAAGACCGTGTTTTTGTTTACAAACCCCAATTCCAAAAATGTTGGGACAGTATGTAAAATGCACATAAAAGCAGAAGTCAACTTTATTGGTAGGGTACATGGGGGTGGGGGGAATGTTACATTCCAACAGGTAAACAGGTATAAATGATTGTCCAATTATTAGATCATAATTTGGAAGTTTGGAAGACTCTTGATATCTAATTTTCAGGTACGTCTACAAGCGATACTATAACCTCTCTGCATTTCAATGGATCTCTATGAGAATTGGGGGTGGGACTAGATTAAACTGTAAATTACATGGGAATAGGATGGAACCCATGGTTGGCTAAATGGCTGCATGTCATCAAGGGTCTGTGGTATCAAACTAACCTCAAACCATCACTCTGCTGCCAGATATGCAGTAGATATGGATGGATCACTTGAAGGGTTGTTTCTCCTGACTTATTTTTCCATAGAGGTCAATAGGAAAATGAGTCAGGAGAAACAATCCTTAAAGTGATCCATCCATATCTACTGCATATCTGGCAGCGGAGTGATGGTTTGAGGCTCATTTCATACCGCAGACCCTTGATGACTTACAGCCGTTTAGCCAACCATGGGTTCCATACTATTCCTGCGTAAATTACAGCTTAATCTAGTCCCACCCTCCAATTCCCATAGAGATCCATTCAGATGCAGAGATGTTATAGTATCGCTTGTAAAAGTACCTGAAAATAAGATATCAATAATCTTTTTATAACCTTTTATACCCAGTCATGATAGCATCACCTGTTTACCTGTGGAATGTTCCAAACAGGTGTTTTTTGAACTTCCCGTCTTGTTTTGCCCCTGTCCCAACTTTTTTGGAATGTGTTGAAGGCATCAAATTCAGAATTAGCGTAATATTTACAAAAATCAATAAAGTTGATAAGGTAAAAGATTACATTTTCTTTGTACTGTTTTAAATTAAATATATGTAAAAGATAATTTACAAATCACTGCTTTCTGCTTTTATGTGCATTTTACATACTGTCCCAACATTTTTGGAATTGGGGTTTGTACAATCTCTCAATGTTTTTTATAGAGAGTAACATGTATGTTAGGGAAGTATTTAATTTTAGTCTGAAATGTATATACTAGTTCTGTACCACATGTATTTTTATAAGATCTGTAAATGACATAGGCCTATGTGATATTTATAGGATTTTTACAGACCTTTTGCATATGGGATGTATTGTTATTAGGCCTATCTTATATACTGTAATAATGAAACCCAGAACAATATACAACATCCTGAGGCCATTCTGTTTGACCTGAGATCCAGATATCAACTACCTTTCCCCTAGATAGCCTACCATCCTCTTTCCTGTCGTGAATTATAGTACCCTATCAATATCTTACTGTATAGTTGAGCAAGTCATAAATGACCACACTTGAACGTGTGGTGATTTATTTAAGCAATAAGCCTCCCATGCGATAGAGGGCACTGCTTAAACACAATTATGTTTTTATGAGCGCTGCAATGACTTTATGATCATCAGCGCCACTGAGGAAGTTACATTCAGAGAGGCTGTCATGTATGTGACAGACAGCGATAACAAATGCGTCTCCCTAATATTGTTTTCTTATATGTTGGCATCCACCTAAGGCGTCTTGCACAAATGGTGAACGGATAGGAAGACATGGATCGCTGAGGACAGCCATGGTGCTTATCAATTCTGTACTCAAACTCCTGCAGAGACAGACCTACACCTGCCTGTCTCATCGATATGGACTCTACCTTTGCTTCGGAGGAATCGTCCTCATGATCGTGTCTGCATTTCAGTTCGGGGAGGTGAGTGAGCCATTTGATCGCAAGAACCCTCCAGGGGACACCGTTTTATGTGAACCTGCACTCCACGTCTTCGTGTTGAAGTGTGGTTAGCTACTTATTGGCAAGCTAGCTGTTGGCTAACGTTAGCAATCTAGGTATACCTACATTTGCATTTTGCAACAGTTGTTGACGGCTTAGATCGAACCCTTCTAAATCGCGCGTTGTGTAGCCACATCTGTAACAACATATCCGAATTTCACATGAAACGACGAACTCACACGGATGTTTCGCAATTTTCTTTGCTGCGTTTGCGCATACCAAGTTTGTGGTTCCATATTTCGTAGTAAATAAGTCAAAGTTACTTTTCGCTGTTTTTGCGTGATGTATGCAATTAGTCAATGTGCCCTATGGTTTGCTAGCTAACGTTATCTGTAATATGTGGTAATCTGGAGAGCGGGAATTGATTTCATTGTCTTTTTTCTGCAGATATCTGTATTATCCACCCATATCTGTACTGTGAAAGGGCATTATGTAAAGCAGGAGTTCCCAGCCGGGGGGGCAGGGGGCAGGGTTTTTCACAAAGCAGGATTACTGGGTAGTAAACATCTTGTTTTACTTCAGTCCATGTTTCAGATTTGGGAGGGTTCCTGCTTTGTGAAATACCCCACTGGTTGTCTTTCTTTCCAACCCATTTCTTGTTAATTAATGAAGGCTGTAAACGTGTTTAAGTTCCATAATTTTGTCCTGAACACATTGTAACACACTGCAGGCCTGACTCATTTCCATTTGCTCTGTTTTTGAACTGTTTCATTATACAAATGGTGTCGTGTCTCCTGGGAAGTATACTATGAAGGAAGCTTAACATACCCAGGGGGTGCATCCCAGTAATGCAAAATGCATCCTCCTTTCCACCACTACCACCTCCTCTCCTCCGTGCCCCAGACACTGATCTTTGTGTCCTAATCTAATGTTGCTGATTACATATTCATTACATATGAATGGTTACATATTAATTCATGTCTCGGCACAAACCACAATGTCAGGCACATTGTATACTGTACATGCAACTACTTGTACTTAGAGGCAGTTTTGCATACTTCCTGGGAGGAGACAAGTGGAGGAAAGAAGGTGATGAGTGAAGAATATTGGTGTTAAGGTGTTAACTGGCTTCACCAAACCTAACCTCCGCAATCTGGCTACACGGGGGGAATTGAATTGCATCGGGTCCAATTGGCAAAAAAAAAAAAAAAAATCTATTGGGTGCATTCCTATATTCTACACTACTCACCTCCTTTCCTCCACTCCCCCACTACCACTCCTCTCCTGAACGTTTTGAGTATTTGCATGTACAAGTATTTGCATGTACAGTATGCAATGTACCTGACAATGCGGTTTGCGTCGAGACATTAATTCATATGTAACCATTAATAAGTGTTAGGAACCGGCTTCTTTCCAAATAATCCAAGTCAGGACAATGCAGGAACTCACTCACACAACAAACACTTTTCTAGAGAGTAAGTAAAAGTTTATTGCAAATCACACTGGCCAGCGGGAAGATCACCAAGACACAGCACAATTGCGGTCCAGTAACCTTCCACGCACTGGTCATCTAGTCAAGCTCATATACCCTCGGAGGCCTTGAGCTTGACAAACATGTTTACATCATTGGTGAGGGCCTATCTTCCAAATTTTCCCAAATAACATATGGTTTGTTCTTCACACACTTCATTAGTCACAGCCAATACACGTCAAAGACCGGGGCGCCTTGATGTCCGGACAGGGGAGGGGGGGGCGCGACCTATCCACTCTGCCCCTCTCCCCAGTCACACAATTTACACCCCAGGCACCAACGGCCAGCCCTCACCGGCTATTCTAAATTATTGTTTAACACAGACATGTCTAACTACGCTTACAAGGCAAACACTGTGAAGCCATCAATACGTAAGTAAAATGTAATCAGCAACATTAGATTAAAACACAAAGATCCGTTTCTGGGGCACGGAGGAGAGGAGGTGGTAGTGGAGGGCTGCGTCCTAATATTATTCACTCCCCACCTCCTTTCCTCCACTCCCCCACTACCACTCCTCTCTGACCCGGAAATATGCAAAACTGCCTGAAAGAGTACAAGTATTTGCATGTACAGTATGCAATGTATCTGACATTGCGGTTTGCGTTGAGACATTAATTAATATGTAACCATTAATACGTAATTAAGATGTAATCAGCAACATTAGATTAAAACACAAAGATCCATTTCTGGGGCACGAGGAGAGGAGGTGGTAGTGGAGGAAAGGAGCGAGCATTTTTCGAGTATTGGGACGAACCCCCTGATTGAAAGTGAGTCAGCTTTGTGATATGAAAAATCCAGGATTAAATCTTAAATGATCTCGCTAACCCCTTAATCTCACTTCGTAGTATACCCCCCAGGTGCTCACACTATTAACGTTCAGGAATACACTGATTTCAGCTCTAGGTCTGTCACTAAACCAAATAAATTAACATTTAATCTGTTGAAAAGGAATAATTTACCACAGCGTCAAACAGAAAATGAAAGCATTTGCCATCTGAGAACTAATATGAAGTGTTTGTGAATGTAAAATAGCTTATGTATTCTTTCTGACACAAACTGTCTGTTTCTGACATAATGTGGCATTAAGAGTGTAAATCATCCCTAATTAGACAGTAAAAGGGTCTCCTTAAGAACAATTAACAGCCTTTCATACTTCATGAATTGCAATTAAGGTTGGAATGAAAACTAGCGTATTCGGGAGTACTCAAGGACCAGAGTTGGGAACCCTTGCGCTAAATACATCTTGGACAGCGTTTTCACAACCGTTGTAATTTTGTCACATGCAGTTAGACCAGAGGTGGGCAACGAGGCCATATCCATTTCTGGTTTTCATGCCAACTTCTGGCCTTAATTACTTAATTAGCCCTAACATTTACGCTAGTGGTCCTCAACCCTGTTCCTGGAGATCTAACGTCCTCTAGGTTTTCATTTCAGCCGTAATATGGCACACCTGATTGTACTAATTAGCAGCTCAATGAGATCTCTAGCCATTGAATGAGGTGTGCTTTGTTAAGGTTGGATAGAAAACCGACAGGACGGTAGATCTCCAGGTACAGGGTTGGGGGACCACTGATTTACGGCATCCGGCATTTTAGCTGCTTTTCAAAATGGCGGCTGGTTGATGAAGTCATTTTCCTGCAGGTTTTGGTGGAGTGGAGCAGGGATCAGTACCACGTGCTGTTTGACTCCTATAGAGACAATGTGGCTGGGAAATCCTTCCAGAACCGGTGAGTCCTTCACCCACAGAGTTCCACAGAGGCGCTGTATCAGCAGGCCACAGATAGGAGAGACCGTTGCGCTACTTCCCGTAGGTAAATCCAATGTACCTGCGGGAATGTGGGGTGTAGGGACAGGCTTGTAGGGTTCAGATACAGTTCAGATGGGGTTTAATTGTAAGCGCAAACCACTGTACAGTAGTTGTGTGACTTTTGACATGCAACGGACGGGCATGGATTGGTGAATTAAACGTTTCATGACGCCTGCAGACAGAACTTACGCTTTCCCACCCCCAGGTGGCCGTATTGCTGTGTGTCACTAGATTCTTCTTGCATCGCTGATTATAGCCGTCGACTTAAAAAGCTGTGTCATGTTGTCTTTTGCCAGAATAAGTTGCCGTATGTCCCTGTACGTTGCTGCCTGTTCTGTGTTAACTGGTGTTGCTCTCCGTTGACTCTTGTTGCCGCAGTCTGTGCCTGCCCATGCCCATTGATGTGGTGTACACCTGGGTGAACGGCACGGACGTAGACGTGATGAGGCAGCTGCGCTCTGTGAGACAACAGCTGGAGGGGGAACTGAAGGCTCGGAGGTACCGCGCCTCGCAGTACTATTACTGTGCGTTGGTTCTGAGAGGCCATTCAGCTGGAAATATGTCTCTAACTTGTCAGCACTGCAAAACTAATACAGTTACACACTGATTATTACACGCCAAAACGGGTTGACACAGATGATTACGCAATAATAGTGTTATATACTGATTATTACACACCAGTACTGATACACACTGATTATACATTTACACTGTTAAATATTGACATTACTACGCACCTGCGCTATTACACACCAGTACTGTTACACTCTGACAGTATCACACAGACACTCACAAACTTTGTTACACACCTTACACCTTCGCATGCTGACATTGTTATATACCAATACTATTACACCACTGAGGTTCTGTGCACACCAATATCATCTTGCACACCAGTGCTATTTTACACATGAGTATTATCCCACACAGATGAGGCAGAGCATACACGGATAAAGGCGCTCATGGATACTGTTACACTGCTCAGATGGTGCGTAATTATTTTCCTCCTTCCATAGGGAGCGACTGAGTAAGAATGGCACTGGTGCTACTGACACGCCCAAGAACAGGTGAGGCTACTGAACACAAGCCATCAGGGGCTGTGAATGAGAGGGAGGGGCTAATACAAACTCGCTTTGGTGGACCCTGCAGTCTCCCCATTTTGGTTTGAACGACTCGCATGCTCATAAAAACAACTTGGAAGCATTCATGCGTTGACCTCGGATGAACCCCTTTAACGCCACGATCACCAGAGATTTAGGGGAGGGTCTCTGGGATCACTGAAAAGATGGAGGTTTGCCGGATACTTTTGTTTTTGTTCTCCTAACTATCGCCATTTTGGCTCATTTTGCCAAATTTTTGCTGAATATTTTATTCAACTGTAGCTAGCCTACGGACTTTTGACATGTTGCCAGGTAATCTGTTAAATCCGATAAACAAGAGTCGGTTATGCGATTATTTTTTCTTATTATTTGTTGCAAATATGTTTCTTTCTTGCATTTGACCACAGAATTCGCCACCATGCTTGTTAAGCTGTTGTAAGCCGGATGTGGTTGCCGTGCAGGATGTGGGTTGAAGTCAATGAAGGGCCAGAGGCCACAAACTGCATATCTGGCAGCAGAGTGATTGTTTGAGGCTCGTTTGATACCTCATACGCTTGATTACTTAAATCCACTCAGCCAACCATGGATTCCATACTATTCCCGTGTAATTTACAGCTTAATCTAGTCCCACCCCCCAATTCCCATAGAGATACATTCAAATGCAGAGAGGTTATAGTATCGCTGAAAATAAAGTATCAAGAGTCTTTTAATATCCTTTTATACCCAGTCATGATAGCATTACCTATTTACCTGTGGAACATTCCAAACAGGTGTTTTGTTAACTTCCCGGTCTTTTTTTTTGGCCCTGTCCCAACTTTTTTGGAACGTGTTGCAGTCATCAAATTTGCAAATAGCGTATATTTACAAAAATCAATAAAGTTGATAAGGTAAAATATTAAATATTTTTTCTTTGTACTGTTTTCAATTAAATATATGTAAAAGAGAATTTACAAATCATTGCTTTCTGCTTTTATGTGCATTTTACATACTGTCCCAACTTTTTTGGAATTGGGGTTGTATATATTGTCTCTGGTTTGCTTTGGCTGACTGAGAGATAAATCGAGACCTTCCAGTGGTTAAAGAGCCGGCAGACCGCCACTGCTCTGTCTCTTGAGGATTTAGAGAATTTATTATACGTTTCAATTGGTACGATTGTACAAGGAATATATATGTATAGAGATCTTTTCTCTGTTACTGTGATTATACTAGTGTGAAAACACCCTTCTCTTCAATCCCCCATTTTTAATTTTTTTCAAAAATGCATCTGAAGCACTGCACGGTCAAGAGGTCAAAGGTCGGAAACAGGCCTGTCTTAGGTTGCATCCGAGGTGGAGGTCTTACCCGTCATTGGCACTGCACCACTACACATTTTACTCTGCCGGCTCACTCGGTTTTATCAAATGTCGTCACCGCTTCCAGGCACCCGTGGGGCTGCAGACTGGACCTGTAGAGTGTTGAGCTCCACATTCACAGCCGCTATTGAAGTAGCCTTTCTGGCACACTGGATGAGAAGGTTAAAAGCACAACTTATCAGCATCAGTATGAAACCGAGCAGCAGCAGTCCTTGCACAATAACAGTGCCAAGTCCCCCGAAGTTACCTCTCAGCCATCCAAAAACATCCCAAAGAGGAGTTGTTTGGTGAATCTCAGTTACCGCTTTATTAATATGTGCAACAAAATCAGTGATGTTATCTTCATTATCAGGAATATAAATACAACATTCTTTACCAACCACAGCGCATGTGCCACCTTGAAATGCCAGAATATAACCCAGAGCTGCTCGATTCCATGTGTTTAACTTCTGTGATTGTTCGTCCCACTCCATACATTGGGAACAAGTGGACCTTATTGTTATTGGATACATAGGTATATGGATTTTCCATCTGCACTCCTGCGGATGATGAGAGAAAAGGTTGCCTTGACATTGCCCTGATGTTCTCCTAATGTTCCTCTTGTAGCGAGAAGCCCGAGTGCCTCCTGTCCCACTGCATCATGGCGCCCATCCTGGTGCTTGACCCCCCCCTTCCTGCCAACGTCACCCTGAAGGAGCTGCCGTCCTTCTCTCCCTCCTTCACCCCCGCCGAACAGCTGCTGCAGCTGGCCAAGCCTCGCAACCCGTCCACCAGCGTCACAGTGCTGCTGTTCCACTCTCAAAGTGAAGGTACAGCGGGGGCACAAATACACACACACTCGCACACACACGCACTCGTGCGCACACACACATGCACGCACTCGCACACGCACACACTCGCACACACACACACATACACACACATGGACACAACACGGACACACACACACACGCACGCACATTCCGATGCTGTCCATAGCATTGCCTCCGGTAAATTCATTATTCTGATCCGGAACTTTATAAGGATTTTGTTCATCTCATCAACATTTGGCATGGCTTTGGTTTCCACGGAAGAGAGAATCAACAAATAATCCCACTTATATTCCCTCCGACTGTCAGAGCCAAGATACTGAGGCCCATCTAGGGGGCCCAGCTGTACCTGTGAAACTAATTACACACACACACACACACACGCACACACACACGCACACACACACACACAGACAGACACAGACATAAACTCACCTGGCTACTTCAATGTGAATGTAACGCGGATAGAGTTTGACAGAGTGCAATCACATGACCAAGAGACATGGCGTGACAAGATTGATGGAGTGATGGTGTAAAAGGGAGGGGAAAAGGGGAAATGAAAGAAAAGACTCACACAGAGCCGCTGCCATCTTTCCACTGCTGTGGAGCAGCTAAGCCGCCGGGCACGTCAGTCAGTAACCGCATTGGCAGCAGAGGAGAAACCTCTTTTCACTTCTGCCGTTCCCTCACAGCGACACATCAGGTTACATGGAAAAACCATGGGGGGGGGGGGACAAGTCCTTCTGTCGTCCACTCAAAGTGAAGGTACAGCGGGGACACAAACACGCACTTACATACACACACACGCACACACATACACATGCGTGTGTATGTGTGTGTACCTCACAACCCGTCCACCAGCCTCACAATGCTAATTTTCCACTCTCAAAGTGAAGGTACAGCGGGGACACAAATACACACATACACACACACACACACACACACACACACACCGATGCTGTCCATAACATCGTCTCTGTCTGGTCTCTCAGCTGATAAAGCCCACGCAGACGTGCCGAACGTCGCCCTGAAAAGCTCCATCTCCCGTGGTTACCTGGTGAGTGGCGTGAGATGTTCCCCATCTTCATTCCTCTGTATCCCTCTCTCCTCCTTCTCCGCTTCCTTCCTCTCATCCTCCTCTTCTTCTGTTCCTTCTCTATCCTTTCTCGTGTTCCACTTTCCCCATTTCTCTTCCTCTTTTCCTCCCCATTCACTTGTTCCGTCCTGTAGAAAATGGAAGATGCTTTTAAAACAGCCCCATCATTCATAACTACCACTGTTACATAATACTGTCAGGTAGTCTAAAAGCTAAATATCTTTGAAATAATTATGGTTGCTATTCAGGGTGTACTCTGCTTGGTTTACTATATTAGATGTGTCCGTGGTACATATGACTCTTGTGCAAAGACTCCTGGGAAACTGAGTTTTGTTGGCCTTCTTCAGACTACAGATAAGGAGGTCCCAGGCCGGATACGCATGCACACCCTGGCCTTCCTGAGCGACTTCCCTCCCTCATTCAAGGAGACAGAGCAGCTGAGGATCAAACTGCCATCCACTGTCACCAGCAAGATCAAATGGGTGAGACCCGCCCCCCTGTCTCTCACCTGTACAGTAACACAGATCAGACCTGCCCCCTGCCTATAACCTGCAATCTCTTTAGAAGGTAAACTGGCTCTGATATGCAGGAATAGGTTAGGAATATCACGCAGGGATACGGTAGGAATAAAATGCATGCAGTGATAGGTGAGGAATATCATGCAGGGCTAGGTTAGGAATATCATGCAGGGATATGTTGGGAATATCATGCAGGGAAAGTTAGGAATATGATGCATGCAAGGATAGGTTAGGAATATCATGGAGGGATAGGTAAGGAATGTCATGTAAGGGTAGGTTATGCGTATGGATGAATGTCCCGTGCCAGCCTCTGTTGAAGGGAACTGCTGTGGTGGTTATTTCTTGAAAAACTGAAAATCTAGACTCTGCTCTGCTTCTGCGGCATAGCACCGACTCACTGACTTCAGCGTAATTCATGTCACTGTCCAGTAGGGGGCATTGTTGGTCTGAGAAATCATTCTGGTCAGTCGCAGCAAATCTCCTATGTCAGTGTATCAGTCAGTCTCCAGCAAATAGAATGCAAAGTCTGTTCTTTTTTCAAAAATAATTTCTAAATATCTGTATCCACAGAATAATTATGAAAATGTATTCATCTTTATTTTAATCGTGAATTCTCCATGAGGGGTTTATGTGCTTGTAATCCTATAATTACAATAACAGTAATAACAATTATAATAACAGTGCATTCCAAAAGTGTCAGGACAGTGAACATTTTTTGTTATTTTGGCTCTGTACTCCAGCACATTGGATTTGAAATGGAGCAGTGACTATGAGGTTAAAGTGCAGACAAGTAATTGGTCAAATTAACAAACTTAAGTCATCATATAGAATTTTTTCATACAGTTCAATAGGAAAATGAGTCAGGAGAAACAACCCTTAAAGTGATCCATCCAGATCTACTGCATATCTGGCAGCAGAGTGATGGTTTGAGGCTCGTTTCATACCTCAGACCCTTGATGACTTACAGCCATTTAGCCAACCCTGTGTTCCATACTATTCCAGTGTAATTTACAGCTTAATCTAGTCCCACTCCCCCAATTCCTATAGAGATCCATTCAAATGCAGAGAGGTTATAGTATTGCTTGGAGGAGTACCTGAAAATAAGATATCAAGAGTCTTTTGATGTCGTTGGGTCTCAGACATCAAAAGAATTGTGTGACGCGAAAATACTGGGGTCAGAATTGTGGGTTGGCCTGGTTCAGCGCTGGTTGAATTTGTAACCTTGTAGCTGCGCCATAGAAGTCAAATCTAGTGGAGGTGGTGTGGGATGCAGTGCTACTTGGCTATTAAAATTTATTTGTAACTCGCTGAAAATTGCTTGTTGCTGTGGGCTGTGGAAGGCATACTAGGTCAGCTTGTTTCTGATTGGTTGAGGCTAGCTTGTTTCTGATTGGTTGAGGCTAGCCTGTATGTGATTGGCTGTCATGAAAAGGGACAATAAGGGTGTTGGGACAATACCTGCAACTGTTAAGAGCCCGGGCAGCCCTTTCACTGGGACTGTTGTTTTATTGCGGCTGTTACAGACTTGTTAAACGGCGCCTGTGTGCCGGTGAGTGTTTGGCATTCTCTAAGACAGCGAGGGGGCTTCTTGTGGGCCAGCATGCTAATGTCTCAGGTGAAACGGGTCATTGGCATTACCTCATCGGCTAGTCACAGGACAGGGTGCTGAGTTTACTGTGGCTGACACCCTGGCCCGCTGTAGAATGCATTTATGGGCATGTAACGGGGGCAGGAGGGTCGTTCCTCTCGCTCTGCTGTAAAGATGGAAATGTCTCCCTCTGTCCCGGCCAGCACAGGACTGAGCAGTGACTCAGATCTGGAGTTTATAGGCGGTTTATAAGGACATAACATGTTCTCCATGAGGCACGGAATATTGGATAGCCTGGGCCTCAGGAGTATAGTGTTACGGGAGAAGCTGAATAAAGTGTGTGTGGGTGGGTGTGTGAGTGACAGAGATAATGTGTTTGTTTGTGCATGTGTGTTAGAGAATCTGTGTGTGACAGAGAGAATTTGTGTGTGTGTGTGTGTGTGTGTGCACCTCACACAGCTGCCTCTCTGAGGAATGACATCATGACAGGTCCCAGGCAACCCCGCCAGCCCCCCGTCCCCTCTCACCCTAACATCCTCTGACCCTGTTTCACTCTCTCTACCCCTTTCCTTGTCCATATTTTCCTCTACCTCTGTCACTCTATCACTCTCTTACCTCTGCCTCTCTATCACTCTCTTACCTCTGCCTCTCTATCACTCTCTTACCTCTGCCTCTCTATCACTCTCTTACCTCTGCCTCTCTATCACTCTCTTACCTCTGCCTCTCTATCACTCTCTTACCTCTGTCACTCTATCACTCTCTTACCTCTGCCTCTCTATCACTCTCTTACCTCTGCCTCTCTATCACTCTCTTACCTCTGCCTCTCTATCACTCTCTTACCTCTGCCTCTCTATCACTCTCTTACCTCTGCCTCTCTATCACTCTCTTACCTCTGCCTCTCTATCACTCTCTTACCTCTGTCACTCTATCACTCTCTTACCTCTGTCACTCTATCACTCTCTTACCTCTGCCTCTCTATCACTCTCTTACCTCTGTCACTCTATCACTGTCTTACCTCTGCCTCTCTATCACTCTCTTACCTCTGTCACTCTATCACTCTCTTACCTCTGCCTCTCTATCACTCTCTTACCTCTGCCTCTCTATCACTCTCTTACCTCTGCCTCTCTATCACTCTCTTACCTCTGCCTCTCTATCACTCTCTTACCTCTGCCTCTCTATCACTCTCTTACCATCTCTGTCTCTATAGTACCGTAGCTCTGCAGTCGTGTGTGAGGTATAACCGCAGTCTTGTGTGGTTGCAGCTGCAGCTGTACTCAGAGGCCAGCACCGCCCTGCTCTACCTGAAAAGCCAGCAGGACTTCGCCGATCTGACCCAGCAGGCCCGGAAGAACCTGACCGTGGACGGCAAAGACCTGACCGTTAGCCCCGCCTTCCTGTTGTGGGACTTCAGTGCCATCAGCCAGGTCTCAATGACTTCCAGTCACATGGCCATGAGCACCGCAGATATTCTGTATTTAAACTGTATTTAAATTGTGTTCTTCACATTGTGTGCTCTGCCCACGGTTTTTGAAACTCTGTGTTCCGATTTGCAGGCTCTTTATGAATATTCAATAAGTGGTTTTAGACAGAACGTCCATAGCTTACGCAGTAATGCTATTGTAACAGTAATAGTAGTAGTAGTAGTAGTGTATCGTTTTTGCATTACAATCTATATAGTTTGATGTATTTGTATGATTATTTAGTATGACACAGCATAATGAAGAATTCAGAATGTAATTATGTTAAATATGTACTACTATTAAAAAATATTATTTTAATACATGAATATGCATGACGATGCTATTAAACAGATATGTGAGGAGCTGAATAGCCAGATGTTGATTTTTACACCCCATCCCCACCAGTCCCGACATGACGAGGACGTGTCGGCCAGTCGCTTCGAGGACAACGAGGAGCTCCGCTATTCGCTGCGTTCGGTGGAGCGGCACGCCCCCTGGGTGCGGCACGTCTTCATCATCACCAACGGCCAAATCCCGTCCTGGCTCAACTTGGACAACCCCCGCGTCACCGTGGTAACACACCATGTGAGCCCAGTCGCCTGCCTACGACACATAACCTCTGACCTTTGCTTACCCTTTGACCTCCGGTGTGCTGGGTGGTATTGTTGCAGTGTTGGGACTCTCAGGTTTTTCAATTCATAAATTTGAACTTGAACTCAGTAACAGAAATTGAATACGTTTAAATGGAATTGACCCCTGTCTTCTGCGCGCTCTTTTGCAGGAGATCTTCCAGAACGAGACTCACCTGCCCACCTTCAGCTCCCCCGCCATCGAGACCCACATCCACCGCATCCCCGGCCTCTCGCAGAAGTTCGTCTACCTTAACGACGACGTCATGTTCGGGAAGGACGTGTGGCCGGACGACTTCTACAGCCACTCCAAGGGGCAGAAGGTGAGCGGGCGCGGGGGGAAAGAAGCCACTCTCATGGACGGGATATCCAGCAGCTACGAGTTTGGTCCGAATGATACTTTAGCCTGCGTTTGTGTGTCATGCTCCCCCTGCATCTTACACCTGTATCCATGTTTGTACAGGTATATCGCTCCTGTCTGTACAGGTGTATCTCACCTGTCTCCCCTGTCTCTACAGGTGTGCCTCATCTGTCTCTCCTGTCTGTACAGGTTTACCTCACCTGGCCTGTACCAAACTGTGCCGAGGGCTGTCCTGGTTCCTGGATCAAAGATGGTTACTGTGACAAAGCCTGTAATAACTCTGCCTGTGACTGGGATGGAGGAGACTGCCTGGGTGAGCAGTATTATCTGCACACACTTGATATCAAACTGTCCCCCTCTTATACACACGTGATATCAAACCCCCCCCCCCCCTTAAACAGACCTGATATCAAACTACCGCCCTCTTATACACACCTGATATCAAACCCCCCCCCCCCCTTAAACAGACCTGATATCAAACTACCGCCCTCTTATACACACCTGATATCAAATTAACCCCCTCTTACACAGAATTGATATGAAACTACCCCCCCCCCCCACCCCCAAACAGACCTGATGCCAAACTACCCCCTCTTATACGCAACTGATATCAAACCCCCCCCCCCTAAACAGACCTGATATCAAACTACCGTCCTCTTATACACGCCTGATTTCAGACTACTCCTCTCTTACACACAACTGATATCGAACTACCCCCCCTTCTACACACACCAGATACCAAACGACACCCTCTTAGACAGACCTGATACCAAACTACCCCCCTCTTACAGAAGATATATGAAGTATGGTATGTTGTGGTAGATGGTTGAGAGAAGGTTTTTGCATAGTGTAGTGTGGTTGTGAGGTTGGTAGAGTGTGTGTTGGTGTGTATTCTGTGGTGTGGTGAGATGGCGTTTCACCTTCCAGTTTCCTTCACGTTGTTCCCATAGGAGTATCAGCGGGCAACCAGTTTGGAGCAGGACGTGCTGGCACCGGAGTGGGGATTGGTCAAGGCTGGCAGTTTGGGGGCGGCTTAGCTGGCATGGGCGTGTCCTACTGCAACCAGGGTTGTGCCAACTCCTGGCTGGCAGACAAGTTCTGCGACCAGGCCTGCAACGTACTCTCCTGCGGGTTCGACGTAGGGGACTGTGGGAAAGGTGAGAATCGGAACAGGATGCTAATTGTTCCCTTGTGGCAGAATCACAACCCGCCAGTGATTTATTTAATTACATTTTTTTGGTCCTTGAAAATCCTTGTGAATACCTTCCTCTGGAAACTAATGAGGGAGGTAAATAAACTCCTAAAGTATAATATAATGTCAATGGGGGGGGGGGGGGGGGGGGGGGTTTAAATAAATAACTTGTACAAATAGCAAATAATGAAGTGTGATGAAATGCAACCAATCATTCAGATTAGCACAACTGGCCCTATGTGACCTCACTGCCAAACTCTCCAGGGGGAGAATATGAAAGAACTGACTTTGCTATTAATTTTAAATGGACAGCCATATTCAGTTGCTTCTGCAGACACCAGGGCCTTCCGGGTCGAGGGCTGCGCAGTCTGATTGGTTGGGGCCACGGTGACGTCATTAATTGTGTCCCTCAGATCACTTTGACCAGCTCTACAGGGTGACCCTGCAGAGGAGCGTGACTCATTACGTCCTCCCCGTGGGCGAGACCAGACCCTACTTCAGTTTCAAGGGGCTGGCCCACCGGGTGTCAGAGGCCCACGTCAGCGACAGCTCCGCCGTGCGCCACACGTCCGTCGCCAACAAGTGGAAGAGCATCCACCTGCTGCTGCACGCCGGCACGAACGCCACACAGATCCGCTACAACCTCACCTTCCAGGACGAAGGCGGCCACGAGTTCACCATGATCTTCACCGTCGACTTGGACACCCGCACCATCGCCCACAGCAACGCACCCCTGGACAGCACCCCGGGGGGTGGAGGCGGGGCGGGGACGCCGCCCCCCAAGACCACCCCGGAGCCCGAGCCTCAGTTCCAGGAAATCCCGGCCGAGAAGCAGGGCCCCAGGGTCCAGAAGCTCGGGCCTGGGCCGGCGGCGGCAAGGGTTCCCGCGCTGAACGTCTCGCTGCTTCCTTCCCAAGTGCAGAGCGAGCTCCAGCGACTGGACCAGAAGCTCCTGATGGGGGACGTCACCCAAAAAGGATACAACCTCACCAAGGCCGCCCTGCTCCAGCCCTACGACACTCCAGCGCTGCGCGCCGCAACACCACCTGCTGGCCCCTCCAAGCCGGCTGCTCCCCACAAACCTTACAAAGACATGGGAGCACAGGAGCCTGGGATAGCCAAGCCCTCCAAACCAGGGGAAAATGAGGCAAAGAAGGTCCTGACGTCTCCTGTTCCGGTTCGAATCGACGACCAACCGGCCAGAGATGCGGAGCCACTTCCAGAGGCCAGTAAAGCACAACCTTCTGGGACCAGGAGCCCGCACCAGCCGAAACTGCTAAGCGCCCTCGTGGGGAACAGCTCCAGGACTAGGGACAGGGAGGCGCAGCCCAGGGAGGGTGACGCCCCCCAGGAGGCGGGTCTTGGGCAGGGAGCGGGGGGCAGAGCGCTCCTCAACTGGAAGCTCCAGCACTACATCTCCGCTGACCGAGGCTTCCTTCCCTGGGAAAGGAGGAAGTACTTCAGAGACCTGCTGGAGGTGAGCTCCACATTCTTCACTTACACTGTGGGTGGGTGTGTGTGTGTGTGTGTGAGAGGGAGAGACAGACAGAGAGTGTACAGTTCATCAGTGATTGCATGGTGTGTGTGTGTGTGTGTGTGTGTGTGTGTGTGTGTGTGTGTGTGTGTGTGTGTGTGTGTGTGTGTGTGTGTGTGTGTGTGTGTGTGTGTGTGTGTGTGTGTGTGTGTGTGTGTGTGTGTGTGTGTGTGTGTGTGTGTGTGTGTGTGTGTGAGAGATGTGTGTGTGTGTTTTGTGGATCGAAGGTTGCAGTTTGCCTTGTACTCTGTGCTGCTGTCTCGTTCCATCTGTGCAGAGACATAGTTTCTCCAGGTAGGTCAGGGACCTAGAACTGTTCACAAACCACTCTACAGGCTGGCAGAAGCAGGCAAACAACATGCCTGTATCCACTATTCACTCATACAGGTCTTATCACATACCAGATGGTCAGCTCTTGTTTTTCTTCCATCCTCTGAAAATCTATCTGCAATGCTACCCAGGCTCTGGATTTTTGTTATTTGCCACGCCCCTTCATAAATATCCATACTTCAAATACTTTCAAGATTCAGCCATAGCAGAGAAATTACTTTCAATTATAGGAATACAGAGCTGACATCTGCTTCCTATGGGCAATCTTTAATGCTTTGCGCCGGCTGTGTGGCGTGGGCCGCACGCCGCGCCGTGACTGAACGCCATTTCCCCGACGCGTGTTTCGCAGGAGGAGGAGCTCCTGGAGAGGGAGCTGTCCTACCAGGCTGACAGCGCCGCCGCTGGCCGGAGGCTGCACGACACGTTTGCCGACTCCCTGCGCCATGTCAACAAGCTGCTGAACGGGCAGTTTGGCTTCACCTCCCGCAAAGTCCCCGCCCACATGCCCCACATGATCGACCGGCTCGTCATGCAGGGACTGCAGGACATGTGAGCAGCTCCCCCTAGGGGAACAATCGCGACGCTAAATGCATTCGCCCATGAATATCGATTAGATATCCTGTTTTCCCTATGGTGTTCACATGGCATTTAATAGAACGCACTATTATTTCTGTTGGTACATTTAAATGTGTCGCTATGGACTGTAGCTCGTCCTTCGCGTGAAAATGCCGAAACACTGTCCATTATGAGATGTCTGAACACTGTCACAATACCGCTGTTCAGCCTCACACGTTCACGACATGTGAGAATATTTTGTTATCTATTAGTTTTTTATGTATTAGTCTTATATTTCTTCTTTTTCTAACCTCTCTCTCTCTCTCTCCCTCTCAGGTTTCCTGCGGAGTTTGATCTGACGTCCTCCCATAAGGTTCGCCACTCGGAGGACATGCAGTTCGCCTTCTCCTACTTCTACTACCTGATGAGCGCCCTCCAGCAACTGAACGTGTCCCAGGTGTTCGACGAGATCGACACCGACCGCTCCGGCGTCCTATCCGACCGCGAGATCCGAACGCTGGCCACGCGCATCCATAACCTGCCCCTTAGCCTGCAGGTCGGGTCCAGGTTCCTGGTACTGTTCAGTATGTGGGTGGGAGAGGCCGTGATGGGTAGTGGATGGTAATAAAAGTAAATATATAATACATTATATGATACTATGTATAGTATGTTGAAGGGGTTTCATTGTGCCCAGTTAATGTGTCTGAGATTCCAACAGGGTTTAAAGTGTCTGAGACTCACATTCTAACTGGGTTTAAAGTGTCTGAGACTCACATTCTAACTGGGTTTAAAGTGTCTGAGACTCACAGTCTAACAGGGTTTAAAGTGTCTGAGACTCACATTCTAACTGGGTTTAAAGTGTCTGAGACTCACATTCTAACTGGGTTTAAAGTGTCTGAGACTCACAGTCTAACAGGGTTTAAATTGACTGAGACTCACATTCTAACAGGGTTTAAAGTGTCTGAGACTCACATTCTAACAGGGTTTAAAGTGTCTGATACTCACATTCTAACAGGGTTTAAAGTGACTGAGACTCACATTCTAACAGGGTTTAAAGTGTCTGAGACTCACATTCTAACAGGGTTTAAAGTGTCTGAGACTCACATTCTAACAAGGTTTAAAGTGTCTGAGACTCACATTCTAACAGGGTTTAAAGTGTCTGATACTCACATTCTAACAGGGTTTAAAGTGACTGAGACTCACATTCTAATAGGGTTTAAAGTGACTGAGACTCACATTCTAACAGGGTTTAAAGTGACTGAGACTCACATTCTAACAGGGTTTAAAGTGTCTGAGACTCACAGTCTAACAGGGTTTAAAGTATCTGAGACTCGCATTCTAACAGGGTTTAAAGTGTCTGAGACTCACATTCTAACAGGGTTTAATGTTTCTGTTTCTTACAGGATCTGACAAGCTTGGAGCAAATGCTGATAAACTGCTCAAAGACCCTTCCCAGCAACCTCACCCAGCTGCATGTAGTCAGCCCCACCCAGGAAGCCTACTATGACCCCAGCATGGTGAGTCTCCGCTCACTTGCCTCTCGGCGACAAAAGGTAACCAGGGCTACGTGGGGCCATTGTTACAGGCAGTGGTTATCCTGCTGACCGCATTGTTGCGATGAAGGGGTGATGAAGCACTTTACTTCCTCTGGATTATACAATGTGTTTCCTATGGGTTTTCAGCCTCCGGTTACGAAAGGACTGGTCATCAACTGCAAGCCAATCACAGACCGCATCCACAAGGCCTTCAAAGACGAGAACAAGTACAAGTATGTTCCCTTACCAAAAACTTGACCATGCAGAGGGTCACCAGAGGGGGCGCTAGCTAAAGTTTTTTTTTTGGTTCTCTGAACGGTTTCCATCCACGTGACTGTGTGTGCTGACCTGAGATCTGCATGCTGCATGTTGGCTGACGCGTGTGTGTTTTGGCGGTGGTGTACACGCTGACAGCTGCCGTCTCTTGTGCGCAGGTTTGAGATCATGGGGGAGGGAGAGATCGCCTTCAAAATGGTGCGGACCAACGTGTCCCACGTGGTAGGCCAGCTGGATGACATCAGAAAGAATCCCAGGTGAGGTCTGGTGGTGGGGGCGGGGCTGTTCCCTATAGGAAGAGAACAGTACAGTTCCCAGCTTAAAGTACCTCATTCAGTTGAGTTAGGGTGGACAGTGACCGTGTGTCAAGATGTATAAACATGTATAAAACGTTTTTCCACTTTTTCCATTGAGCATGGCGTCCCGCACGCCGACCGCTCTCCCTTCGACCACACTTCCTCTCCGTGACCGTGCGTGACTGTGTTTCTCGCAGGAAGTTCATCTGCCTGAACGACAACATCGACCACGCCCACAAGGACGCGCCCACGGTGAAGGCGGTGCTGAGGGACTTCTACGAGTCCATGTTCCCCGTCCCCTCGCAGTTCGAGCTGCCCAGAGAGTACCGCAACCGCTTCCTTCATATGGGGGAGCTGACGGAATGGTGTGACCTTATATATATATAATATATAATATGTAGAGGCAGCACGGCCAATAGAAACCTATGGGGAGTACATCCGAACCAGGAAGTTTTCATTTTGTGCTCATCCCAAATGCGCAGTTGTGTCCTTTGAGTCACATCTATAATGAGGATGGTGCAGAAAGTGACGTGGAGACGGCTACGTCAAAGCCTTATGAGTATGTAATTGGTTGCCAATTAGCGCACAAAAATATGACGTAGGCCAGAATAAATAACAATTAAAAAATAAATATCTTTGTCTGTGTGGTAAGAAAAAAATATTTGACCACGGAAAGATAATTAGCAATTTCTTTTAACATCCATATAAATTATTATTATTTTTTTTTTTTTTTTTTTTGCGGTCAAAAATTAATAGAGCCCAATGGGGAAACTGGCTTTTTCAGCGCAATTATAGATATCAGCAGAGGGCGACATTATATCCGGTGCTGAGGTTGAGAGCTGAAAGCTGTCCCCTTGGGCACGACACAGCCTGGGGCAGGTGGAGGATTGTGGGTAAAGGGGGCATGCATGAAAATGCATCTGCTTTGTGTCTGTCTGCATTTATAAGCATTGAATGAAAGCTTTAAATGACAAACCACTTTAGACACATACATGCAGATGGATGGACACACTTATACAACGGCACGTATACAAACGCATGTATCTGCTCTGTGATTTAAAATGGCTGTGCTTGTGGATTTTAGATTTAGACACTAACGTTGATCCTTTTTGCGCCTCGTCTTGTGTGTGTGTGTGTGTGTGTGTGTGTTACAGGCGTGCTTACAGGGACAAGCTCAAGTTCTGGACTCATTGTGTGCTGGTGACCTTGGTAGTCTTCACCATTATCTCCTTCTTCGCAGAGCAGGTATGTCTGTCTGTTTCATAGCTGCAGTAAAGCAGAAAGGTCTATGAGAGCATACAGTTTACACATCTCTGTGGAAAAACAGGGTTTATATCTATGGTAAACTGGATTCATGTGTACAGTTTACACATCTCTGTGGAAAAACAGGGTTTATATCTATGGTAACTGGATTCATGTGTACAGTTTACACACATCTGTGGAAAAACAGGGTTTATATCTATGGTAAACTGGATTCATGTGTACAGTTTACACATCTCTGTGGAAAAACAGGGTTTATAGCTATGGTAACTGGATTCATGTGTACAGTTTACACACATCTGTGGAAAAACAGGGTTTATATCTATGGTAAACTGGATTCATGTGTACAGTTTACACATCTCTGTGGAAAAACAGGGTTTATATGTATGGGAAACTGGATTTAAGTCTACGGTGTTAGTGTTGTCCATGCGGGATGTGAGACTCCCTACTGGATGAAGGCTACAGTCCCACTATAGGACACTATCTGTTACACGAGTCGTTGTCGTCCCTGGAGACCCGGTGCTAGTGTTGCCACACAGCTCAGCATGAAGTGAGTCTAAGGTTTCTGAGCCACGTTCCTACCAGAAGGTCAAGGGCATGCGTGGCCTACAGTTGCGTTCAGATTAGCTGCTGCGTCAGAGAGGAGCCTGGAGCTCCCGGCCTTTGAGAGAGAATGGGGCGTGGATTCATGTGTGCAAGCCCTACCCCTCTGCTGAATGATTTATGGGCCCCCCTCTCTTTATTTGGTAGCATATGCTTCACAGATGAGATTTCATTAAGGGCCACCTTCACGGCTGCACAGATGCTTATTTGAAGGATAATAGTTAACCTCACATTTTCTAGATCATGGGTACTTAAATCTGGCCCTCTAATCGAAATCCATCCCTGGTTTTCGTTTCTCCTAGGTAATTAACTGAACAATTAATGGTACTGATTGGCCAGACACGCCTGACTCGCAGGTAAAGGGAGGGTGGAAATGCAGCAGTTCTCGCCCCTCGAGGACTGTTATTTGAGTAACGGGGTGTGCGGTTTCAGCACCTGTACGTGACTGGCGATCGGGGAACTGGGGATCTGAAAAGGGCCCAGTCATACTTGTGTTACAAAGGGCTACATCTTTAACACAAGGTTACAAAAGAATACAAAAGGTTGCATCCTCTAAATACATTTTTGGATAAAGTGAAAAGGAGAAACCACCTTTAAGTGTCGGGGACATGTTTCATGGATGAAGACGTAGTTCTGTGTGCGTTTGGCCAATGGTGCACTGCGATTTGGTCATGTGACCTGTGCTTCTCCCCTTCTCTCAGTTGGTCATGCTGAAGCGCAGGCTGTTCCCGAGGCGGAGGGTCAGCAAGGAGGCCAACCCCCAGCGAGTCTGACGGAAAGACCAGCGAGTCTGACGGAAAGACCAGCGAGTCTGACGGAAAGACCAGCGAGTCTGACGGAAAGACCAGCGAGTCTGACGGAAAGACCAGCGAGTCTGACGGAAAGACCAGCGAGTCTGACGGAAAGACCAGCGAGTCTGACGGAAAGACCAGCGAGTCTGATGGAAAGACCAGCGAGTCTGACGGAAAGACCAGCGAGTCTGACGGAAAGACCAGCGAGTCTGACGGAAAGACCAGCGAGTCTGACGGAAAGACCAGCGAGTCTGACGGAAAGACCGCCCTGTTCTCTCTCTCCCTCCCTCCTTCTCCCCCGTGTCTCTCTTCCTCCTGTCGTCTGTGGTCTCTCTCTCCTCCTTCCCGTCATCCTTCTCTTCTCACAGCTGGGTCCTCTCTACTCCATCCACTGTTGTCCCTCTCTTCAATCTGTCGTCCTTCCCCTCTCTCTCCTTCCCCTCTACCTCTCTCACGCGGAGAGGAAGACGAGGGCAAAGGAAAAAAGGAGGAAGAGTGAAAAATCTGAAAGGAATTTTGGCAGGATGTTGGGGGGAAAGGCCCTGGCTTCTCTGATTGGCTGTCGTCCCCTGCTGGGGGTGGATGGTCTCCTTGCCCTAAAAGACTGCTGGACGAATCCTTTTGAGTGCGCAAAACAGGGTCTGAAGCTGGAACCCACACCCTCCCACCCTGACCGCAGGATCCGATCCAATAATGTGCTGTGTCTCCGCTGGAGTCTGCCCTGGGACCAATGCACAGTTATAAATCTCCTTGAGCTCCACTAGGGGGAGTTCTCTGTGAAGCGCCAAACATCACCTGCCTTTACAAGGACTCCATAAGTAAAAATATATATGTAAGTGAGAGCTTGTACAGAGAAGGAGATGCTGTGTGGTATGTATGTGTGTGTGTGTGTGGGGAGGGGGTAGATGTTTCGTAGAGTGGGGGAAGGAAGTATGTGTGTGTGTGTGTGTGTGTGTGTGTGTGTGTGTGGGGGAGCATGTGGGTAGGTTGCTTGTTTTTGCTTAGTTTTTACACAAGTGCCTTGCGTGAGTTTCAGTGCAATTCCCCCGGCTCGTGTCCGCCCTTCGTGTCACGTACACCTTTTTATGCGTGGTTTGCGATCAACATGGTACACGTGACCTCATGGGAGCCAAATCTCTACCGTCGATGGATGTAATTTTCACACCGAAGGATTTTTACATTTTGATTGTTTCTATGGCCAATGGCCTCAGGTTTAGGACAGCTCTGACCTCAGAGCTGTACAGACCGCAGGATGCACCGTGCCAGTCTGCAACGGCAGATCTTCGAAGCATGTAAATTTAAAATTTGCATTTTTATTGTTCTGTCACAGTACTGACAAATCATTTGATGAATGCGTCTAAAAAAATATCTGAATGCCATAAATTATCACAATTGTACACCAGGAAATCCTTGACTAATTTATGTGAAATGCATTTTTCTATCATCACTGTTCCTCTCGCCCCATACAGGGTAACGGACTTTAAAAATACAGCATTTCTGCACATTTTGGTTTTGGTGTTTTTTTTTTCCATCTGAGACAGTGTACATCTATACCAGCCTAAAACAAGGTTTATTCTCTCACTCTTATTCAAACACCAGCTTCAAGCTTTTTTAAAGTTATTTTTCCACTGCTTTTGCTTTCCGATTTGAAATTGGCAATTGTGACTCTCGAGTTAGCCCTGTACCACCTGTACCAGATCAGTTAGCCCTGTACCAGGGAGTTAGCCTTTTACCGGCTGTACCAGGAGAGTTAGCTTTTTACTGGCTGTACCAGGAGAGTTAGCCCTGTACCAGTGAGTTAGCCTTTTATTGGCTGTACCAGGAGAGTTAGCTTTTTACCGGCTGTACCAGGAGAGTTAGCCCTGTACCAGTGAGTTAGCCTTTTATTGGCTGTACCAGGAGAGTTAGCTTTTTACCGGCTGTACCAGGAGAGTTAGCCCTGTACCAGGGAGTTAGCCTTTTACTGGCTGTACCAGGAGAGTTAGCCCTGTACCAGTGAGTTAGCCTTTTATTGGCTGTACCAGGGAGTTAGCCTTTTACTGGCTGTACCAGGAGAGTTAGCTTTTTACCGGCTGTACCAGGAGAGTTAGCTTTTTACTGGCTGTACCAGGAGAGTTAGCCTTTTACCGGCTGTACCAGGAGAGTTAGCCTTTTACTGGCTGTACCAGGAGAGTTAGCCTTTTACTGGCTGTACCAGGAGAGTTAGCCTTTTACCGGCTGTACCAGGAGAGTTAGCCTTTTACCAGCTGTACCAGGGAGTTAGCCTTTTACTGGCTGTACCAGATCAGTTAGCCCTATACCAGGGAGTTAGCCTTTTACCGGCTGTACCAGATCAGTTAGCCCTGTACTACGTGAGTTAGCCTTTTACCGGCTGTACCAGGAGAGTTAGCCCTGTACTACGTGAGTTAGCCCTGTACCAGATGAGTGGCACATGTTCTGGTCTAAGAAGAGACACTGCTCAATAACTACAGCTGACTAAAAGTGTAGTTCCAGACCTCAGTGCAGTTGGCTGGGGAACGCCCTGAGCACAGGGAGGACTCTAATCAGGCATTCAGGAGTCTGCAGTCCTGGGTCTCCACTGTAAAGTTCTCAGGGACAGCCGTCATTGGGAAGGCCAGCCACTATCTTGCAAGCGGCACGGAGGCCTTCTAGTGCAGCCTCCCTTTAAACAAGAGCAAAATCGTTCCAACAAAACCCATCGTTCCTGTTGTTGTATAAGTGTTTGTGCAGGTTAAGTCACGGTCGCAGCCAGGTCTCGGCGAGAGGTATAAGGAGACCCGGAATAGAAGCGGAATTTCAAGCACAGAATGTCTATAGCCAGTAACCCGCATGGCTGTGGTTTAACCCGGCCTACCTCTTCCATTGCCAAGGGGACAGTCGAAGACCAGGATGACTGTCGTGACAGTTTGAATGTTAAGATCCAGAGTCATGGTAAGTATGTTGGGTGTGACCCAGGTTGGGATTTACTGTAGTGATTCCAATATATTTGACACGACAGTCGAAATAAGGAGCGGCCGGAGGTGCTATATTTGTGCCCCTGCAGTAATTTCAGCTGGTGGCCTATCGGCAGCGTTATCTATGGCTCTCAGTGGGGGGTTAAAAAGAGGGCTGCTGCTTCCCTGCAAGTGCCTGTGAAGGCTCTGGTGCTTTTTTGTGGAGGGTCCACAAATGTAACCCTGTAAAGAAAGTCATCGCAGAAGTTTGCGCTGGGTCATAATTAAGCTGCAAAATTAAAACGGGAGCGTCTGCCTAAGACCACCCGTTTGTTTATCTCCAAGCAACCAGGCAAACACACACGGGCTGTTGTATGACATTAAAACCTACGGATTCAGAATCAAATTTCTTTTTAAAGATGGCCTCAAATAGAAAATAAGATGAAAGCAGCTTGTGTGTCAGGAGGCACAAGAAAAACATAACTAGAACACTGGTCTTTTAACATGCCGCTTTAGGCTGTAATAACTATTCTGCAGCGTTTCCTCAAGTTCCAGAATTACTAGAAACAGTAGGTAATAATTACACTACGGAACATTATCATAAGTCCCCTGACACTCTTACTTCAATTTCCCTACATTGTTTTGGCTTTGTCAACTGTCACAGTCAGTTAAATGTATTTATTTCGTTTTTATTTTTTGTCTGGCATAGAAAAGCTGCTCAAAGCAACCTCTTTTGTACGTACCGGTGCGTTTCACCACAATCCAGATAAGGCATCAATTCATTGGTGGCAGGAAAATGTGGGCAAATCACAGCAATTCACAATGAAAAAGGATTCTGTATATTATTTTAATGTACATATTTAATCTTGTTTTCATTATTAGTATGAATTACACAGGAATCTGTTAGATTAAATGCACACCTCAATGGCTAAGCTGAGTTGACAGTTCTCAAACCAGTGTGAGAAACAGCTACACCATGAAGAGAAAACTCACTGACGGAGAACTTAAAAACTACAACACCCACCCACCCACCCACGATAACAGCTTGATAAAAGGGAGACAAGACGTTGGTATACACTGGGAAAACTTGTATACACAAGTCATGCAACAGGAGAGAGAATATTTGAAATAATTAAAAAGGAAAAGTTTCCACTTGCAAAAGCGTTCAAACCAGTAATGTCTTGGCTATGTTATTAGAACAGCAACACAATTGCTCTGACTGCATATTTCTTTCAAAGTTGTTTTTGGTATGCATTAATTCACAGTACTGTTGCTATTGTCAAAGAAACCTAGAGGCTAACTGAAAAAAATCACAATGCAAATGAGAACCAGAAAATAAATCCTGAATATATGGGTCACAAATTTTGAGCTTCATTTTGAATATGATACTTTTTTTTTTTTTTTACTTTTTTTTTACTAAACTAAACTTTACTGGAGAATCTTTGTGAAAAGCTTGAATAGGTCATGAAAGGAAGCATCTCCTAATAATATTACAAACAAAGCTACTTAAAAACTAGCTAGCTAATTGCCTGCTAACATGCTTCAGAGGTTAAATCCCCACTTCAAATGTGCAGGTGGTGCAATGTGCAATGATGAAAGGATTCCAAACTGTGGTAACTATGGTTTCTAGCTGTCATAGCATGTCATGCCTAAACCCCTCCCCTTCCCTTCCCCGCCAGCCCCAGGCAAGAGAGGTGCATATGCTGTGATGATGTGTGCAGAAAGTCCGGGCATGGCAGTGTTCAGCACAGTCATTTTCTCTCTGGCTCAGGGCTTTTGGCTTCATTCATGTACTTGTCAATCAGATGTAATGGCACTCCCTTCTTCATCAGATCGCAGAAGGTGAAACTCCCTGGGGGAGAGAGGAAACACACGGTCAGTCTGCGGTCAGACAGGGGGGAGGGGATTCGGTCAACCAGTGGGCACAGAGAGAAAGGACACTCAGTCTGGTCAGAGAGGGGGAAGGCTATATTTTGTTGTAAAATAGACAATAGCGCCTCAGAGAAATTAATGTGTTGGGAATTAACATAGTTTGGACACTCCTGGAATGTTTGTAAATTTTAAAACATTTAAAAAAGAAAGTAGGCCATTTTCAGTGGAGGGTGCACCTGTAGGTCTGACAACATTTAGGCCAACTTAGCTAAAGTCTACTAACTGCAAGGCTCACTGCGCTTTTCAGTTAGGAGACATCGGAGCATTTTTGTTCTGAAAGTCAAATGTAAGCACTGTAATTACAGAATCAGAAAAAAAGAAAATATAACTTGCAACCAGGGCTTGAAAATGGAAATGAAAATGAAAACCAGAAACGAAAGGCATTTTTGTAGGAACAAAAACGAAAATGGAAACAAAATCAAAATTACTGGTCATGAGCAAAAAAAAAAAGTGAAAATTTAGGTAACCGTTCAAGTGTTTTTGTTTTCATTCCATGCCTTTCACAAATGCTTACATCATGTTTCCTTGCTATAACTGCAACAACTAACCCTAACCTAAAAATAGGCCTATAATGATATATTTTGTTGTGTTTAAAAGTTATTCAGACATCAAATTAAATGTAATTAATTTGCAGAACAAAACAATTCTAACGGTTCCTATACCCCGGAGGGATTTCCCTCAGACCACTGCTGCACGCACTTTCTATAGCCGCTGACAAACAAAGCTAGTTTTAGTTTATCGATAGCCAGGTCAGACCTTGTCAAGAAGCTGCTTCAGGGATAGCGCCTATTGTGACCACCTTTGCTAGGTGGATGTCAAGGAAGACGTTCGAGTTAAGACTCATTTTATTTATATCATAATGGTGGTATTTCGCATAGCCTAATATGTTATTGGTGATGCCTTTGGTTTTCTTACTGAATATGAGTAAGCCAGTCAGTGCATGTTGTTGCGACGAGTTTTCAGGCCTCAGCCTCCGTCGCTCGACTGCGTTACGATAAAGCGAGTGGCGCTATATCATTTCATTTTTAACGTTTGGTTACTGTGTACGTTATCTCAGTGGATTTGTTAGTGCTGTCGATGCTGGTTATTATCTCTCAACGTGGATAATGTTGACATTACCGTCCATTTATGTTCAAGTCAATTGTTGGATGTGACTTATGCAGTTTAAAGCCAGTATTTAAGTGACCGCTGTTGCAAGTGGAGCATCATGATCACGTTGCAAATTACCTTTGATTGAATGCGGAAAAAAACAAAGATGGCAGCGTTGTAAAACAATCCCTTATGGAAAAGAATATACTGCAGTATATTGTAAATATATCAAATTTATCTTCAGAGTATATTTAAAATATACTGCAGTGGGCTATATAACATTTCCATAAGGGATATTAGGCTGCTGTGGGATTATTTTAAAATTTTGCAATGTTTAGTCAATTATTTTGATCACTGGTGAGTTTACTCATGCACATCATGAGTAAACTCACCAGTGATCAAAATAATTGACTAAACATTGCAAAATTTGAAAATAATTATTTATTGATCACTGGTGAGTTTACTCATGATGTGATGCATTGTAAATTGTAATCGCTATTAGATTTATATTATATAATATGTTTATATTATGCTTTCTGTCAGCCCATAGTTAGCTCATTTTGTCAGCTTGGTTAGTATTCTAACATTACGTATAGCCTAGATATTTTCCCGCCTAAACTGTTGCTACTTCTCAAAAAGTGTGAAGGTCTGCAACAAATAACGTTAAATGCTCACATCAAGGACATAAAGACGGGCATTGTAAAGAGTTTATTTGGTGCAATGTTTTTGTGGAACATAAATGTGTTTAGTCCTAGAAAGAACAAGGTATAACCCAAATGAGTATTGTTGCATCATTCGCAAATGGACGTTCTAATATTGTGTTCTAATCACACCATGTAGGACCGTATGCCTCAGAGACCACCAGTGTCCCTGTATGAGCCAAATGGTTAATACAACAACCATGTGCATATCAGAAAATGACTGCTGCACAACTAAAAACACTTCACTTTACTCGTGTTTATTATAATATTCGGAAACACTGTCACAAAGATAATATGTTTGGAGACAGGCTACTATGCTGGTTTCAATGTTTGAGGGGTGGGAACAAAATTAACTGTTTTTTTTTATTTATTTCGTTCTAACCGGTTCAGGAACATTATGTTGCAGGTGGAACAAAAGAACAGAAACGTTAAAATTCAGATTCTGCTCGGAACAAACGGAGAGAAAAAAAAGTCAGTTTTCAAGCCCTGCTTGCAACACTGTGAAAGGAGCTGAATAGATCTTGTCAGTGAAGCCTTGTGGCCTACCAGCATCCATGAAAGCAAACTAGTGAAGTTTGTGATTGTTTATTCAGGTCTGGCGGGGGTTTACTGACCTTTTGTGTGACAAACTTTACAGGAGAAAGAGAAAGCCTTTAGCGGGGAACACAGGAAGTCAGCGAAACATTGCGTCATGACAGACAGACAGCCCACGTCTCCGAGCAAGGACAGACCCCGCCCACACAGACAGAGCACGCAGACGCCCACAGACCACACAAACGTACCCATGCAGAACCACATTGCTTGCCGTCACAACCGTCCACGACCATGGCAAAGTAATTTATTCACAATGGGGCTGGGCGATTACCCATCATGGAGGGCCACAGTCTGGCCTGTTTTAAAGGAGCTATATGTAACATTGACACCGAGCGTTTAAAATGGGTACTGCAATCCAAATTCACAATATTGGAGAGAGTCGAGACACTGAACGAACACGAGCGCAACATATTTTGAGACGAGCTTATTCTATTTTGACAATGACAAGCGACGACGAGTCCTACACTGTAAGTTCATCAGATAATGTATACGTTTGCAATTTGTTTATTATTTGCAAATTATAAACCAGCTCATGTGGATTTTTTATAACTCTGTCAATGTTAGCTAGATGCATGGCTGGCTATGTTTACGGTCACACAGATATAAGCTAACGTTAGTGGTATGTTTAGCGAGTAACTATATACATATATACATATATATATTTCAATCTTTAGCTAGCTAGCTAAATGATGTTGAACTTAGCTTAGGCATTCGTAAATCGGCTGTCGGAGTGCCGGAGTACATCTGGTTGTTCGTAATGGGCAGTGTACTCGGAGTCAACTCGGAGAATAGTGAATCACGCAGGCCAAAACAAATACAGACGTTCCGACCCGGAATGGAAATTTCACAGGAGAACATACTGGCTTTTCATTGTTGTCGGAGAAGCCGGTATTTCGACTTAATCTTTTTGCATGTTTCCTTAATCTCTGATGACATATCATGGTCATTTTATGATTTAATACAGTAAATTTGTTACATATAGCTCCTTTAAGTTACCTTGTATCAGAAGCTGATTTTATACCTGTAACACCAGTAATCAAGAAGCAGGATTACTGAGTTAGCTGGGTAACTGCACTGAGTAAAACCCAGAACTATGGAGCTCAAGAACTGACAAAAGTATTTGAATTTGAATTTAGTATATTTTAATTATATACGTGTGACATTTAGTAAACTTTAATTGTTTTGTGGTGTATTTCATAAATTTGCATTTAAACAATGATTTTTTTTCAAATAACAATTCAGATTGAAATTCAGATTTTAAAAATTCAGAACCATAAATACAAATCTCTCGGATTCAAGTTTCTGAAATTCAGATTGAAATTCAGATTTTAAAAATTCAGATCCATAAATAAAAATCTCAGATTCAAATGTCTGAAATTCTGATTTTAAAAAATCATATCCATAAATACAAATCTCTCTGATTCAAATTTCTGAAATTCAGATTGAAATTCTGATTTTATGTTAACTAGGCCAAAGGTGAAGCATCCGGGCTTCCCAGGAAAAGTAGAGGCTTTCAGAACTGTCGAACTCGAACAGTGTTGCCGGGAAGACTTCAAGCTTAAATAAATAAATAAATAAAAATACTTCAAGCTAGTGGCTCTGACGCAAGTGTAACGTTAACGAGGTAAGTGCATACAAAGGTCTTATGATTTACTGTACCTAGCTAGCTAGTTATATATATGTTTAATTGTTACGTTCCTCTCTTTTCTGTTTTCCCTGCTTTGCGTTTCGTTTTGGCCTTGGGCCGCTGTGTCTGTTTGCGTCTCCTCTACAGGTGGAAATGCTGACGTCACAGCCCTGTACAGAGATCCTGGGAGCTGTGCTGGAGGGAAGACGCATGCTGTTGCCTGGCAACCATCTTTGGGAGATATGGAGACATGGACGTCGCAATGTATGAGAAGATGCCCGTAGCTGGGGATGTCGAGAACCGTCACGGAACAGCGGAGTTCAAATATGTGAGACTATACCGTATATACCCTGTCTCTGTCTGCATTAGGGAGATCGAGCAACCTGATTCTAGCAAACACCGTGACTTTCACGACGCTGCCTAACTACTGATATGAGCTTACCGTTATACAGTTAACATCGGTTGAAAAACAGACTACAGTAGACAGCCCGTTACTGGACTCATTGCTGCTGAATAACACCTAAGCAGCATTCTTGCTAGATCAGGAGGAAACCTCCCTGATTTTGGACACTTGCTGCCCGGTGAGAGCTTGCAGCCTGTGTAACTATTGTCAAACTGTCATATATGTTTAGAAAATAGCTAGCTTAAGTGGCCATATCTTAAAGGGATAGTTCGGAATTTTGGACATAATGGGCTCTATTTTAATAAACCAAACGCAATGGTGAACGCAAGAGTAATCGCTTGGCGGTATCGCTCTGAGGGCGTGTCGGCGAGAAATTTGGTAATTTCATGACGGCAATCTTGGCGCATCTGATGGCGGTATTGCTAAAAGGCTGGGTTTAAATGTCCAAGGTGTGTCTCTATGGTAGCCAATCAAATAGTTGTTCTCATGCTTTAAAAAAAAGCCAGTTGGAACGCAATCGCTCCATGCAATTTCATAATGAGCAACCCAAACGCACTGGACCGTCAACGACAAGAGCGATTTTCCGCACAGGAATCAGACATACTTGCAACAGAAGTACAGGCTAGGACTAGTAATTTATGGATCACAATCCACACCACCTCGTCTCCCAGAAGTTCGGAAGGCACGGGAGGAGGTGGCGAATGCATTAATTAGCCTACATGAGGTGATGTAGGCATAATTAGGCCATGATTCAAATGGTAGGCTTATGATTCAACTGTGTCAATGTGTAATTTATATATTATAGGCTATTGGCCTACATGATCGCAAGTTTCTTGTAAGCTGTCCTGTTTTATTCTAGTAGTTTAAATTAAAATTAATTAATTAATAATAATTATAGGCTATTTGTTCATTAAATGGAAGTGTAATGTTGGCATCACCTATAGACACTACATAGAACTACATGACTAACTAGTTGCCAAATTGCCAGAGTCTATTGCGTTGCCGCTAAGAGGTGGTTCCAGCGGATCATAACGCAATGGATTTTCGTTGGTTCAAATTGTCACTGAGCCGAAAGTATTTTAGAACACGCCCCAGACAGCACCACCCATCCCACTGCAGCGCAAGCGAAAGGATGTTATGTTGAGAATTTGTTGATCCTAGCGGTATTGCTGAGAAACGCCATAGCGCCAGTTTTAAGACGTTGATGCTGTCAACAAGCTTGCGTTTGACTATACCGTCCCCTTGCGCTGGTTTGAAAATAGAGCCCAATGTCTCAATTACGACTTACCCATGATGTAGTTGATTGATGGAAACCATTTTCAGCTAATTCCATGCTGTCCCTTCTTTTGGACATACACACGTTGCTAATGCTAGCGCAACTCTATGGCAACCGGTAGCATCCACTACCAAATGCACTTAAACACTCCACAGTGCACCCAAAGCAAATAAAATACGACGACAGTCTATCGGCGGAGCGATACTTTACGTTACCTACGAATGTAGTGCCGGCACTGGTTGACTACAACAACAAAGAAGAGTAACAAGTTGCAATGGCCACGTTCGCTCCGCCGCCGTACTTCCACAGAGAATATTAGGTCAGCACAAAGTAAAGGATTCAACGATAGTTTGACTTCAAAAATGATGGTATAGACACTCAAAATAACCCTGATAGACTGTTGTCGTATTTTATTTGCTTTGGGTGCACTGTGGAGTGTTTAAGTGCGTTTGGTAGTGGATGCTACCAGTTGCCATAGTGTTGCGCTAGCATTAGATTTAAATTTGAATCTGAGAGATTTTTATTTATGGATCTGAATTTTTAAAATCTGAATTTCAATCTGAATTTCAGAAATTTGAATCTGAGAGATTAGTATTTATGGATCTAAATTGTTGATATTTGAAAAAAAATCTTTGTCTAAATGCATGTTATGAAATACACCATAAAATAATTCAAGTTTATTAAATGTCACACATATATTATTCAAATATACTCAATTCAAATTCAAATACTTTTGTCAGTTCTTGAGCTTTTTACCCCAGAACAGTAAAAAGCTGTTCTGGGTTTTACTCATTGCAGTTATCCAGCTTACCCAGTAATCCTGCTTCGTTATAGAGGCCCCAGGTGAGCTTACTCTGAGTGAGGACTGATTTAATTACAAAAATAAGCGATGGCAGAGTAAGACACCCAGCAGAGCTTCCAGGCACCCCAGCTGAGAAATTACCCCACCCTCCAAAGAACAAAACATCATTCTACAGCCCCCCTACAGAAACCTGGCTGCCTGCTTCCTCACATTGGTGGATTATTGTAACGCGACAGGTGCAGAATGAATGACATAAGCTTCATATGCCTAATCCATATGAAAGCTTACCTTGGATGAGAACATACATTCACTGCAGGGTGACTGGGGGAGAGAAGAGAAAAGGGGTTAACAGATTATACAGGAATGGGTAAGGCCTGTTTTGGGGTGGGGGGAGGCCACGCTGACCAAGTGTTAACGCCATTTTACAGGTAGAAATAAGCATTTTAAGGGATTTCATATTTTTTAGTACCTATCATACCTGACACAAAGGACTTATACATGTTCCAGGGCACATCTATGAGAGGGTACTGATTCTAAATCTAATGCAACATAATTCATTAATGCCCCTACAAGATTATGGACGATTGTGGGATTGAGATTGTGTAAAACACAGGCAGTTTGGCAGTGTGAGTATGTTGAAGGAGTAACGGTGGACTGTTCATAGTGCTGAGGATACTGTGGTGGATTGTGGGAGTGTGAATGTGTTGAAGCAGAAATTGTGGATTGTGGGAGTTTGAATGTGTTTAGGGTACTGTGGTGGATTGTGGGTACGTTAAAGAGGCTGCAGTTGGCTAAGGGTGTGAAGAGGAAACTACCAGTTAGAGCATACATACGTCAAATGACTATGATGTAATTACTGATGACTTGTGGAAGGATCAAGGTTAATGTTGACAAAAATGGGTCAAATATGGAGCCAGTCTAGTTTCACAAATGAAATGGACCCCTTCTAAAAACATTTAAGAAAAACATAAAACACATCAATAATGTCAGGACAACAAAACAAACAACAAATTCAACAATCACAGGAAACGGATAATAAAGTTGCATCTTTTTAAGCCCCCACAAAATAAACCTTGGACACTGAAAACAGTGCAATGCATCTGGCCTGTTCCTGGCTTTCACTGTGATGTCCTCTGTAGGACACATTCATACCTATTGAATACAATAGCCCATGTCTATTGTTCAGGTAAAATATTCAGTAAATTCAGGTAATTCTCAATTTTTAGCTTTGTAATGCTAGGGGCTTGTGAACTTGGGAAAACGTAAAGAAATTCAGAAACACAGTACAGTATTTGTTGTAAGAGATGTGAGAATAATTGATGTTTAGACACGCAGTTTGGGAAGTTTACCCTGCCCATTGAGGCATAGTGAGATTATGGGCCACACCACACTGACTGACCCAGGCAAAAAGCCAGGCCTGTTGGGTCTAATTGTGGAAAAGGGCTCCTGTGTGTCCAACCACACTGGACAAGGCTTCAAAACTGACAGGGTGCACCTCAGTGTGTAAGCTTAATAGCACAAACAGTACTTGATAGTGTAAAAGATTCACGCTACAGGGATCGTCCATGTGAAACTGCAATGTGGGGGGTCTTCCATATTCCCACGGTTTCATATTTAGAAGCTGGATGACGTAGCAGAAGGTGGCGCGGGAAACAAAGCCCTTAAGGCAGGCGCCCGCCTCTGTCAGCCGACACTGACCTTTGACCTCCAGCTTGCACTCCACCTGCGCCTCGCCCAGGTCGTTGATGGCCTTGCAGCTGTAGGTGCCCCCGTCAAAGGGGTTGGGCTTGCGGATCTCCAGGGTGCAGACGCCCTGGTTGCTGAACATGCGGTAGCGTGGGTCGTCCATAATGACCATCTTATTCTTCATCCACATTACTTTGGGCTACAGCCAGGAGCACAAACAGGCAGGCGCTACACGGCGTGCTCCTAAGAGGAGCTTCCTGTTACATTGCATTGCATTAAATTCATTAAGCGGATGCTCTTATCTCGAGCGACTGGTGTAAGAGAACAATGGAGCTGAACATAAATGCGTCTACTTGTGTTCCAGACTTGGTTAAAAACATTCCCAGACCGGCAAGTGTACATGCAGCATCACCAAAGCACTAAATGTATGTTAACCATGCCAACTTAAAACCATAAATACTTAAAATAAATACTACTTAAAATCTGTAAAAACAAACAAATCTTTTTCCTTAAGAAAACCTTTAAAAACATAAAACCATAGTAAATACCATTAAAAAAACCTGAGTTAAGTCTGTAAGATTCTCTGCCTTATAAAGCATGTGGTGCAAAGGGTGGGTTGGTGGTTTACGTGTTTCTCGGTAGTTCAGTTTCATAAAAATTGATTATAATAATGAATAGTACCCGGGGATTGGCGCGGACGCTGCAGTTGAGTGTGGCGTTGTATCCGGCGATGGCAAAGGTGTTGATGAGGGGCTGGGTGAACTGAGGCGCCTCGTTGAAATCGTGATCCGTGTACTTTGGAATCTTTAGATTAAGGCCTAAAAGAGAGGGAGGGATAGAGTCCCTGAGCAATACACACCAGGAGCCAGGATTGGTCGGCTGACTGCCTGATCATGCCCCCTCCCCCCGCCCCCCGCCCCCACCCCCAGTGTAGTATGGCATACCCTCTTTGACAATGAGTGCGCTGTCCTTGGTTGCCGTGGCGGTCTCGCTCAGCCCACAGATGTTCTCTGAGAACACTCGGAAGAAGTACTCGTTCCCCACCACCAGTTCTGTGACGGTGATACAGGTGCGGTGGTAGTGTTCCAGGTATGTATACCACTCCTGTTACACAGGGGAGGACATATACCACTATTACAGAGAGACGTATACCGTTACTGTTACAGTGATAAACATGTTCGACAACAGAGAGACTCCTGTTTCAGAGAGAGACATACTGTATATACCACTGATCATACACACAAACACACCATAGTCTTCTTGTCAGCCTTCTGGATAGTGTATCCTGTTATTGCAGCATTGCCACTGTCCTTTGGAGGGGTCCATTCCAGTAATACGTTCTCCCCCCAAATATCCTCGATCTTCACAGTGTGCGGGGGTCCAGGGAGGTCTGCGTATGTTTGGGGGGGGGGGGGGGGGGGGGGGTCAGTTGGTTTAATCTTATTAAAATGTCTTCTTTTTTTTCTTTTTTTATTGTAATTCAATAAATTACAATTTTTTTTATTCTGTTTTGCAGAATAATATTCTGAGGTCTTCAGCATTGGCCTATTAGCCATCCGACACCCACGGTCTGCATGTCTAAGATGGACTCACCCACGATCTGTATGTCCAAGATGGCGGTGTCCACATAGTTCTCCACCTTTACTGTCATCTCGTACTTCCCCGAGTGCTTCCTCTCTGCCTTGCGGATGAAAATGATGCTGTCGCAGTCTGTGTTGCGGATGTTCACCTGCGAGGGCTCCACTTCCTCCCCGTCCTTCAGCCAGCAGACCTTGGGCCGCGGTTTTCCCTAGCAACCAGCAATGAATGGTGAGATGGCCTTAGCAGAAATGCCCAAGGCCATCTATTCACAGTGTTGGTGCTTTGGGATCGAAAATGATCCCAGCCCCGCTCAATTTTACTGCCACCCGCACCCATTCAGGAAGAGGTGAACGAGACACGGGCGTCTATTTTTCACAATAAAAGCACAAAAATGCAGAACTTTACCTGCAACGTTGCCTTACCTGGAAAGGTATGACTATATTTACAACCTCCCCAACCTTGCGAGTGTAAGTCTGCTTCAAGTGTCTCGGCAGACGTATCTTGGGGTTTTCTGCGGGGGTTGGAGATAAAAGGTAAAACGTCAACCGAATTCTCACGCTATGTTCCAAGGGCAGCTCAGGAGCCTGTGGCTGTGTCCGAGTACGACAGCTGTTCCCTGTCCACTGTCCCCTGTCCACTTAGACCCCTGTCTATGATGTACCCTGTCCCCTCACTTTGCAAGCAGTGTGCGAAAGAAATCCTGCAAAACTATTTCAAAACCAGTGAGGAAGTAGTTTGTAATTATTTTAATACATTTTTTATTTTTTATTGAGAATATCAATCAGTTAACTACGTGTAGTTAATGATTATGAATGAAGTGTAGATTATGAATGAAGATAACAAAATCTCAAAAATAAGGGGTTCATCCTTGTATTTTAAGTGTCCCCATTTGTGAGAAAAAGTCACTCACTCAAAAGCTTTTTGACAAAGTGGACTCAAATATGCGCCCTCAAAAGGGTGTAGGGGTCGTATTCGGACAAAGCCTGTGTGTGCATACCAATCGCTTATTTTATCCGTCTTCTCCTCGGTCCTCGTCTGACCCGGAAAACGATCGAGGTTCGCCATCTTTAAGGACATTCCAAACCGCTAAATGCTCCTTGGAGGAGCGAGGAGTGGGGAACGAGGAGGCTCCCAGAGGTTGCTTCAGTGAGGAAACACAAGTGTACCCTTTGCGGAAGCCTTTTCTCGGAACGCGTGACGCGTTTAAATTATCCACCACTCTTCACATCTGCCATGTCGCAGGTACACCCCATACACAAATGCATTTTTACCGTTCCTTTCCATTTATTATAAAGCGCTAATCCATAATCACACATTCTTTGTAACTAACAAAAGCACCGTTTATTCATAATAAAATAAGCTAAAAAGCAGTATAGTTAAGCATGTGAGCATGATATGACGATGACGCTTGACTGAGCAAGGACGTTCCATTTGCGTAATACATAGTGCCTCGTTTCCACCATCCTCGTATCTGATCCTTGCATCCTTTCCTCACATCCTCCATTGGGCGGAGCTAAGGAGCAAGGAAAGGATGCAAGGAGTAAAAATAAGCGATTGGAATGAACCCCGTGTGTGTGTGTGTGTGCGCGTGTGTGCGCAAGTGTGAAACTTCTATTGGTTAATCCATGCACTCGCATGTCTCAGTGATGCTGTGGGTGATACGGTGGCGTTGACCTGGAAGTGTTTGCAGGGTGGGGCGGGGAACTCACCGATGACCTCTTTGACCAGGATGTGGTGCTGGAGAGTTCGGGGGATGCTGGACCCCGCAGCGTTGACGGCCTTCACTCTCACTTTTATCCTGGACCCAGGGGTCAAACCTGTGACGGTGTACTTGGTTTTGTCAATCAGCTCCTTGGTAGCCATGATCCACTCATCCGCTGCGGGCGAGACCACACCAAGGGTCATTAGCCATAATTCAGTCTGTCCCGGCCTTGTGGCTGTTACCCAGAATCTTGTCTGTCCTACTCAAAGCAAAGGCCTTCACCAGATTCATAAAAGCACAACTGACACAAAATTCAGCTGTTTCATCAGAAGTGTTTCTAATAAAAACCTGCACAATGATCGCTAATGCTCTATCAAGAAACGTTCTGTCCTGTGACATGTGGCTGCTGACTGCCTAATCGGATCAGTGCTGTCCTGGCAGCTGGGATGGCAGCCTCCTTACTTCCTTCAACGCAGTACTCCACAGTGTACCCGTCCAGCCCGGCAGCACCAATGGTGTCCGGAGGGCGCCATTTAACCGTCACTGTGTCGTCCGTGACATCATCCACCACCAGCATGGTGGGGTCGCTGGTCACCGCTGTGGGCAAATGGGGGATAAGTGTATTTTTAGGAGGCATCTGTGCAAAGTCACCATGGAAACACCCTTAATGAGGGCAGTAGGTACTTACCCAGAGGCACAAACGACTTGGAGGGTTCGCTGGGGCGAGACGGACCGATGGCATTAACGGCAAACACTCGAACCTCGTAGGGAACACCCTCGATCATCTTCTTGGCCTCAAAGGTGGTCTCTTTGTTAAGGTCAAAGTTCAGCCTCATCCACCTGGAGCTCTGCTTCTTCTTCCTCTCAATGAAGTACCCTGCAGTGAGCACACACACATACAGTGTACACATGCACACACACGTACGCACACAAACATACTCAATTATATTATGCGTACTGTTGCTTTTATAACATGCATAGACACAAACACAGATACACATTTACACATCACAGAAACATGCAGATAAAAACATTTTTAATTATATTCTCTCTCGCTCTCTCTCTCTCTCTCTCTCTCCGTATATACAGTGCAGTCCAAATGTATTTGGACAGTGACATATTTCTTATTTATTTTTTGGCTCTGTAATCCAGCACATTGGATTTGAAATGGAATACAAATGGAACACATGGCTAAATGGCTGTAAGTCATCAAGGGTCTGAGGTATCAAACGAGCCTCAAACCATCATTCTGCTGCCAGATATGCAGTAGATGTGGATGGATCACTTTAAGGGTTATTTCTCCTGACTCATTATCTGATTGAACTCTGGAAAAATAAGTCAGGAGAGGAAACCCTTAAAGTTATCCATCCATATCTACTGCATATCTGGCAGCAGAGTGATGGTTTGAGGCTCGTTTGATACCTCAGACCCTTGATGACTTACAGCCAATTAGCCAACCAAGTGTTCCATACTGTGACAGTGTAATTTACAGGAACAGCTTATATATAACACACACAGACACACACACAACCAATTATACAACAGTTATATGACAAACACACAAACAGTACAGTACACATATACATGATATACAAAGATCAATAACGTGCACAAATACACTTACCTATTACAATACACGCAAACATACATCTCACCCCCTACACATTAAGGTAAATCACACAGGCTGCTGCAGCACACACACACGCACACACAAGTTGCATACCTAAAATAGGTGACCCTCCATCATAGTGGGGCGGTTCCCAGTTAATAGAGCACCAGTCTCCTCCGACCTCAGCTATTATGGGGGGCTCAGGGGGGTCGGGAATGTCTGAAGGAGAGAAGAACATTTCTGTACTTGTACCCACGACCTGATTTCAGTGCCGAGTCTCCTTACATCACCCCAATGTCAGCACGGAGATTCCTTTACACTACCCTGATATCAGCACTGAGACTCCATTACACTACCCTGATATCAGCACCGAGACTCCATTACACTACCCTGATATAAACATTGAGACTCCTTTACACTACCCTGATTTTAACAATGAGACGTCCTTAACACTACCCTGGTATTAACAACAAGACTTCCTTAACATTCTGTTCTTCAACACACTGTTAAGTGTCTCTGTAAAGCATCTTTGTGACAGTTTTCTTCGCGATACAAATAAAATTGAATTGAACTACACAGCACTAAGACCCTGTTACACTACCCTGATATCAGCACTGAGACTCATGCCCACGCCCCTGATATCAGCACTGAGGCTCATGCCCACGGCCCTGATATCAGCACTGAGGCTCATGCCCACGGCTCTGATATCAGCATTGAGACGCATGCCCACGGCCCTGAAATCAGCACTGAGACTCATGCCCACGGCCCTGAAATCAGCACTGAGACTCATGCCCACGGCCCTGAAATCAGCACTGAGACTCATGCCCACATCCCTGATATCAGCACTGAGACTCATGCCCACATCCCTGAAATCAGCACTGAGACTCATGCCCACGGCCCTGAAATCAGCACTGAGACTCATGCCCACGGCCCTGAAATCAGCATACCCACGACCTTGATTTTGATAGTGCCCTTGTCCTCTCCTGCCTCGTTCTGCAGTACAATGCTGTAGTTGCCGCTGTCCTCGCGCTCCGTCACGTCAATGGTCAGGCTGGTGCAGTCAGAAAATGTCTCCGCCCGAACCCGGCTTCCCGAGTCCATGATCACCTTTGAATGAGGCCCACACATTTACAGTTAAGTGGCTTGCGACAGCAATCCCCTCAGCCATACTCTTCCCCTTTACTGCCATTGTACTAGGCCAGAGGCCCTCACACTGTGCCCTGGGGTACCCCTGTGTATGCTGTTTTTGTTACAGCTAATCTCTTGCTCAATTATGGTTGTTGAACACGTGTTTAGGTTCTTTCATAATTTTTTCTTTAAACTTATTAACACAGTGCAGGTTTGGATTGTTATCATTTGCTTTGTCTTTGAATTCTTCATTATGTACCAAATAGTTAGTTTTATTGGCCATGTGGCCACAATTTCACCAATTAGGAGCCCTATTGATTCACCTCAGTCTTTAATTTGATCAGTACATTTTTCCCCCTCTTTTTATGCAATAATTTGCAATATAACACAATAAGCACAATGTGAACATGGGATGCATATCTAATTCTGACATAATGTTGCTAAAGAGGGCAAACAATCCCTTAAAACATGAAAAGTGTCTAATTAAGAAAAATTAACAGCTTTTTAAAATTATGGTGTCGCAACTGGTTGGAATGAACACCAGCATACACAGGGAGGTCCTAGGACTGAGTTTGAGAACCACTGTGCTAGGCTGAACTACTTTCTCACTCCATCCCTGCACACGTGCACTCTCACCCTCTCCCCCTTCATCCACACAACCCTGGGGGCAGGTTCTCCAGTGATGGGGACCTCCACGCGCAGTTTGTTTCCTGCCACGATGGTCACGGTGTTGTCAGGGAAGTTCAGGCTGTCTAGGTGCACCTTTGGGGGGTCTGGAGGAGCGGGACCAAAGCACAAAATATTCATCTCTGTTCATAACTTTTGTTTCTGTCCTGTGTTGGTAGCTGCTGGATTGGAACTGTCAGAGAGTGCTGTCACGTCTGTACTGTCGCGTCTGTGATGCGGCGTTGGTGTTGTACCTACGATGTGGATTTTACATGAGAGGCCTTCGGTATACCCCTCCAGCACAAAAGTATAGTCCCCAGCATCGTGGATGGTGGACGCTTCGTTCTCCAGTCTGTGGTTCCTGTGGCAACAAACACAGTGAGAGAGAGAGAAGCAGTTTCGTTATGGAAAAACAACAGCTTATTGGCTGAAGAAGACTGTGGCCCGCTGGGAGAACAACCCACTTGGCTCGTTGCAGGATGTTCAAGCGGTCGCTGGACTGGAGCAGCTGTCCGTTTCGGTACCAGCGGCCTGCGACATTTCCTGGGAAGACCTCGCAGTGCAGCTTCAGGGGTTGCCCCAGACGAACCGTCTGGTCAGTGAGGTCCTGAAGAATCTTCATAGGCTTCACTGAGGTGGAGGGGAGAAAGGGAGAGAGAGGAGAGAGAGGGAGAGGGAGAGGTCAACCCATCGCGGCTGCATGTGGATCTAGGCTAGCATATAAAAAGAAGGAAGACACTTACGGTCAACCTGAATGCGGGCCTCACTGGTGCCCCCAGAGGCCATTATGGAGTAGGTTCCTGTGTCGTCCTTCGATGCATCCTCGATGATCAGCCAGTGCTTGTTCCCCTCGCTCTTTACACGGTACCGTGACCGCACTCCGGTTGGAACTTCCACGCCGTTCTTAAGCCTACAGGAAGAGACAAGGGCCACTCCGTCAGAACCACACAGACAGGAACACAGTGACCGCTACCTAAGAACCACACAGACAGGAACACAGCGACCGCTATCTAAGAACCACACAGACAGGAACACAGCGACCGCTATCTAAGAACCACACAGACAGGTACACAGCGACCGCTATCTCAGAACCACACAGACAGGTACACAGCGACCGCTACCTAAGAACCACACAGACAGGTACACAGCGACCGCTACCTAAGAACCACACAGACAGGAACACAGCGACCGCTACCTCAGAACCACACAGACAGGAACACAGCGACCGCTACCTCAGAACCACACAGACAGGAGCACAGCGACCACTACCTCAGAACCACACAGACAGGTACACAGCGACCGCTACCTCAGAACCACACAGACAGGAACACAGCGACCGTTACCTCAGAACCACACAGACAGGAACACAGTGACCGCAACCTCAGAACCACACAGACAGGAACACAGCGGCCGCTACCTCAGAACCACACAGACAGGAACACAGCGGCCGCTACCTCAGAACCACACAGACAGGAACACAGCGACCACCTCAGAACCACACAGACAGGAACACAGTGACCGCAACCTCAGAACCACACAGACAGGAACACAGCGGCCGCTACCTCAGAACCACACAGACAGGAACACAGCGGCCGCTACCTCAGAACCACACAGACAGGAACACAGCGACCACTAACTCAGAACCACACAGACAGGTACACAGCAACCACTAACTCAGAACCACACAGACAGGAACACAGCGACCGATACCTCAGAACCACACAGACAGGTAAACAATGACTAGACTCTCAGAACCACTCAACAGGAACACAGCGACCGCTACCTCAGAACCACACAGACAGGTATACAGCGACCGCTACCTCAGAACCACACAGACAGGAACACAGCAACCGTTACCTCAGAACCACACAGACAGGAACACAGCAACCGTTACCTCAGAACCACACAGACAGGAACACAGACAGATATGAACATGAGAAAAGTAGAGAAATATGTACCATTTCACTTGAGCTCCTGCTTCAGACACCTCACATTCCAACTCAATTCGCTCATTCACTGTTGTCTGAACATCCGCTAACTTTTTGCTTATAGTCACTGGTAACTCTGCCAGGGAAAGACAGTGACCTCATCAGGACAGAACAGCAGACACAATAGCATGGCAATACCGTTACATTACAGGCATTTAGCTAACACTCTTATCCAGAGAGACTTACAGTTTTTGCATTTCATAGATACAAGCCCAGTTCCTTACATATTATAGTACACTGCCACCCAATACTATTGGATGGGAAGCAGTGCCTTCTACAAATAACATACTCTAATTGGATGGGAGGCAGTGCCTTTTATAAACACCCCACTCTGATTGGTTGGGAGGCAGTACCTTTCACAAACAGCTCCGTTGAGCACTTCTCATCTCCGGCAGCGACAGAATAGGCAGCATCATCCTGCATGTTGCAGTTGTTGATGACCATTATCCTTTGGGTGCCCTTGTGTTCAAATATGTACCTATGAAAGGAACCCATCAGTCAAACCCTTGCACTGCCTCTGCAACCTCACAGCAAGTTTAGAGTTAGACAGCAGGAACTTGGGGACATCTTGGTACACTGGCCCACACTATGGGGGCTGCTTACAAAATCCACACAGACTAGAAGATGCCCCGGAAACCCTATGCACACAAGAAGTGGGTAAGATTTGTATGGTGGCAATAGACTGGTGAATTTCAAATGGATGTAGTTAAGACTGGCAATTTCTCAGAGATGAGTTTAGACTGATGAAATTAAAGATGTGGGGTTTAACCAGATTCTCTCCTTGTGGGCTCAGAGCAGAACCTCACAGTCTCCCCCAATCTAATTTATCCCAATTTCTGCCGTATTCCAGTACTAATTCAATCCAGAACTCACCTGGATCCACCTCAATTGCTGCGAAGAATCCAACACCTATCAACCCCCTACACACACACACACACACACACACACACAAACATAATATCCACAGCAACATCCATCACATGCGTTCACAGTTTCTGAGGGGAATCGCCAGAATCGATCAGAGGGACTCTGCTGGGTGGCATGTGTGCAGTGCTCCTGCCCCTCTAACCAAGTAACTGACCACAGAGGCAGGGTTACAACCCTAAGCAGAAGTTACTGTGTATAGAGGTTGGGCTCCAGGTTACTGACCAAGGAGGTGGAGCTCCATTCCCTGAAAATTATTTAGTGAGCACAGAGGATGAACATTTGACCACAGAGGATGAACATGCCTCCCCCCAGAGAGTGCTGAAGGACCAGATTCATATGCCCCTAATGACCAACATTCATGTCCACAAGAGGCAAGTACCAGTCCAGAAGGAGCGGTGTGGGCTGATGGACTTACTTCCTTTGACTTGGGTTCAGCAGAGGAGCGTGGCACGGAGTGGGGTGGAGGTTATGGTAGACAGGAGGAGTCATCATGGCAATGAATGACAGACATAGAGAATACAGGGACAGTGACATCATGCCTGGAGCAGACTGGAAGAGCCATTAGCCACACAACAACAACAACAACAACAACAAAAAAGCAACAGAGAGGACATGGAATCCTGGGTAATGTATTCCACCAGAGAACAGGAACCGGAAAAGTGCAATAACCTCCCAGATGGCTTTAACCTCCCCTAAGAGGCCTCATAATGGGACAATAATCTATATAACTATATATCTCAATCAAAAAACAAAAAGATTATTTAATCGTCATAAATTTATGATACCGAAATATCAAAATAACCATCTGTTAAACTTTATCATTGGTCATATAAAACTGAAGAAGAACAGTATAACTGGCTGCGGAAACTACAGGGAGCACTTATTCTCTGACACTCAGTAGACACAACGACTTAAAGGAAGTTTTCATTGTACCATAGCAGAGGTCATACATCGCTGCAGCAGAAGATAACGTTACCAAAAACAACGGAGCATTGCCCCAGTTAAAATGTTTACATTTACTTCAATAAGTTGCACGTTATTTTGTAAAAAAAAATAATAATAATTGTATTTACTTATGTTATTTTGTGAAAACTAGTTGTTGGCATGGCCAAAATGTAAACATTTCTACATCATTTTTAACAAGAAAACATGTTTTCTGATTGGTATAAATTTGTATTTTTTAAGTAATTGACATACTTTTTAATACTGTTTTAAGACTTTCAAATTATTTCAATAATTATCGAGATACAATTGTATATCGTAAAAATGTTGGCCAAGATAATCTTACTATGAAATTTTAATATCGGCACATGCCTAAAAGGCACTGGTACATGCAGGAAGCATGTTCCTCTGTAATAATACAAGCTATAGGGCTGAATTAAAGGCCTATAAGGGAGGAACCACCATTTTCCTGGAAGTAAATTTCCATTAAAAACAGAACACCAAAAACACCAGATTCCCAGCAGAGGGGATCCAACCACAAATGAAAAGCATTTTAAAAGGGAGACCCTGAAAATGTTTTTCATCTGTAGGCAACAAAGTCAGTGAAGAAAAAACAACGTGAGAAAATAATGGGGCGGGGCCTACTTCGTTGAGGATCTGATCTCCTGGCCATTCTTGTACCACTTCAGCTCCACGGTGGGGTCGGCCAGGTCGACCACAAGCCGGATTTTCCCGCCTTTGTCCACCTGGTAAGCCGGCTCCAGCTTCTTTGCGAAAGCTTCAAAACACACAGAAAGACACTCATCAAGGGCACTGAGGCATGTTCTTTGGAAAAGAAAATTCAACACGCCAATTCACCTCATATTATATCATTACCGTTGTTTTTATACTGTATCCAGTCTAACACATCTACAGTCACAGGGCGTGTAATTCTTATACAGTTCCCAAGTACCTTATATTATACTGTTCCCTGGTACCTTATTTAAAGTGTGTTTAAAAAAAGGTACCAGGTGAGGGGTTAAATAACAGAGATAATAACAGAGTGGCAAGTTAGCCGCTGTGTTTGCCCTGCTGTTTCCATAGCATTACATGGCATCATGGGAGTCCAGCCTAGTAAGTGACATGCATTTGGGCATAGTAGGAGAAGGATGAACTGAGGAATAATATATTTCAAAGTGGCTGCTGAAAGTCAGAGGGTCCTATTGATCTATGGTGTCTGGTTATATGCCTGATCAAGGTGGCGGGGATGCATACATTAAGGTCTGTGAATAAGTAACAGCGAAGAGAAGACTGAATGTTTGAAAGTATAGATACGTAGAGTATTTTAGAGAACGTGTCTTCACCTTCGCTCTTCTTCTCCACCTTCTTGGCCTTCTTCAGCCTCTTCAGCAGACCCCTCAGGTCGGTGATTCCATACATGAAGGCGATCTTCTCATACTGGTCCGGTCGGGCGTTTTTCAGGATCTCCCAAACATCCACCTCTGGGACCTCCTCCTGATGTTTCGGCTCCCTGGTGTTTTTCACAAAACCAAGGGTGGGATGTTAGGGCGGGGCGTTCGAGAGGCGTTCACGCCATGTTCTGAGGAACCGCACGTTCGCGTGAACAGGCTATGAATCTGTGCCATGTGTGTGACATTGGTGTTTTTAAAGTGCACTGCTTTCTGAAGTTAATCTGAGATTAATACCTTTATTTGAGAGAGGTTTCAACTGAGTCTCTGGGGCTGGCGTTTTTAATGGAAGCTGCTTTCCATGGTGACTTTTTGTTTCGGAGTTCCTCAGGCTGTGTTGCACAAAGGGATGGGCGTAGGCTGCACTCAAGCTATCCTTAGGTGTGGTCATGTGACCATATAGAGTTATATATTATCTTCTGCACCTAAATAGTCCCCAGTTCCGTTATCAGTATGGTGATGTCCACTTAGAGTGTGGTTGTAAAACAGGGGCAACAACCAGTGTCAGTCATACTAGAAGTAGGTTGTAAAAACTGTTGTATGATTTTAGCATGCTAATGAGTACTGAATTCTGGCTGTGACATATTTCACAACCACACGAGTGATGTAGCTAGAGTCAATGCATTTTTTTCTTTAGGACTAAAAAAATATTAAATGTAACCAACTCAGTCTGTTCTGTAAAGAAAGTTTTAGTTTTTTTTGTTTCATCATGTCAACCAAGGTCAAGATATTGCAGACACATTTAGTTATAAAAAAATTATTAAAAATGACCCTAATTAGTATCAAACATCTTAGATTAACCTTTTATTGCATCACCTAAGTCTCACAAAGACATGCAGAATGAGCACCTGACTGTAAGGCACAATGCACTGATCTGGGATCAGTCTGAGTGGCAGAGAGAGTTTCCTGCAGAATGAAACCGCCCATCCCGTTGCACCCATGGGTTTAACCCTGCGTATTCTCTCAGACACAGAAAACCACGGGGGGTTGGCGGGGGGAGGCATCATGGACACAAATTCATAGCCAGCAAGCGGCGTTCCCTTCGACATGAAAATGAGTAATTCCGATACAGATGTTAGTCAGCGACGCGGAAATCGATCGATCGATCGATTTCCCTACATTCCTTTTGGAAAACACTTCTCGATGACGGAACGCATCGAGGCAAGCAACATAAAACAGAGAAAATACTCATTTTGTTGCATTGTTGTTCCACTTTGGTTTACTTTCAAGCAAGGATTAAAATGGTTGCTTACCAAAGTAAAGAACACTCCAACTAATTGACTATGGTAAAAGGGTTTACTGTCTCAATTGAGATATGATGACAGTGTAGTGGTAACACTATTTTACAACATCATTTATAAGTGGTTTATTAACGTGTTACAAAAGGATTTGTAGCTTGAATCTCTCATTGGATTCTTTAACATATACTACACATTATCTCTATTATAAACGATTCAAAGTCCATTCCCATCACTTATTGTGGTTAATAAAGCATTTATAAATGTTGCTTTTCAATGAAGTGTTACCAGGCTGTAGGCCAACACTCTGATTTTGTCCATTCCCTGTAGTCACAGCCAGTTCTGGTGAGACTACAGGATTGTGCTACTTACCCTCAGTATGGTCTAATGTTTTAATTTACTAACCTGTTCATTCTGAATGCAAAAACAGAAGAGACAAGCCCAAATGCAGGTGTCACTGTATGGAAGCTAACTGCAAAACAGTTTGTCCTTCTCTTTGAAGAACTATAGTGCAAGTTTATATTTTTACCTATCTTTTTCTCGTATCTTTTTATTACATTATTTTTAGTTCAGCAGTCTGAGAGTAATGGAAAATATTGGAATAAGTGAGGTTGCAAAAAGTTACAAAATGTAACATTTGCTCAATTGTGTTACTGATAGAACAATTGCGCTATTATATTAAATCTGGGCATTGTTTCTGTATGTCTGTCTTGTTGCTGTATACCAACACAGACTGCTTCTGTGTTGTTCTTAGCAAAGCTTGATGCGCAATACAATGATAAATAAATGCCGTTTTCATTTCACTGTACATTTACAAATCGATTAAAACATACAGTATCTTAATGTACTACAAAAATTCACACGAAACGTGAATTTCATGAATATGTTAAAATGAAAATACTTAATGTCAATCATTCTAAAAAAATTTGAAGAAAAAAAAAAGAGTCAATCACCGAAGAGGTAAAAAAAGAAACAATATTTAAAAAAAGCAGCTGGAGGACAAGCGGCCAAGGGCAGTGGTGTGTAGAAGAGATAAAAGGCCTCCGTCCATTAGGGGGCGCTGTTATTCTCACCTACGTTTAAGAAGACCACTAAAGTCAAGCTCGCCTGCGTCTTCTTGTCCTTCATTGCTGTTGTCAACAAGAAGAAATTGACATATGTTAATGAGATCTGAAAGAGAAACAGGCACTGGGCTGACAATGATTGATGATGAAAGCAATGCAAATCTGAATGCAATCTACACAGCATTAGGTCCAGACTAACCACAGAACTAAATACGTTCTTATGCAGTTCTGTGAGACTAATGCTTGATTGAGGCTTACAAAAACATTGTTTGCTTTGTTTCCTGGACAACAGGATGCAAACAAAAGGATTTATGTAAGGGGCAATCGAGAGAGATCCCAGCTAGCACATAACAGTACATTCAAACAACATTTCAGCAACACTGTAGGAACATTCCAGCCCAGCCACAATGCTACAGTCATGTTGTGAGAACATTATGTGGAAGCTCAGATGTTTTGCGTTGCTTTCAGATGCATTGTTGGAAGTGTTGGCCTCAGGAACATTGCAACACCATTTTGTGTTGGTTTGTTTGTTAATATCCCATATGAAAGTCAACTGCTGTCAATTGACACAGTAGTTACACAGTTTGTAGAACTATGTTAAGGCTCAAACATGATGTCACTGCTCTCTCAAATCCATTACGGTGTGTCATGCATTACCAGAGTAAACTTTTATTTAATAAAAAAAATTATAATTAAAAAAATTTATTTTCTAAGCATAAGCAGAATTTATAGCAGGTAATTTTCACAAAATGTACAAGCTGAAGCCTTCATACTTATTCATTGTGTAAGGTAGCACTAACAACCTTACGAGATTTCCACATGAAATATCATACCATTAAGACAACGCTTGTCTATGCAAAAATAATAATGTTACTTAAATGAATAAATTAAACTGGAATTATATACTGTATACATTACAGATTCTAACATATTACTGGGATAAATGGGTCTCATCAGCCTTATTTCTCTAGAGAAAATAATCATTCTGGTAGGCTTAGCATAATAATCCAAAATCCCACTAAACAATACAACCTAAGGAACACAATTTAAACCCTTAAAACAATGGCACAATTTCTGTGGAATGCAGGTTTCTGGCTGTTTTCTGGAGTAAAAAGGATACAGATTTCATTCATATGTGTCCTCTCACCTCCTTTTAAAAGCAGAGCGAATGTCGACATTCATAGACGAATCTGCTACCTCTGAAAGACAGCAACGCAGGTATTTATTACTTCCCGTTTCTGGGTAATGGAGCAGCCTCGGTTTTTTAGGCATCCTCCTGCTAACGCTACGCACCTTTGACCTCCAGATCGAATGAGCAGCTGTCGAACTTGTCCTTGTAGGAGACCTCACACCTGTAATTCCCAGCGTAGTTGTCTTTGGCCTTGATGATGTGCATCTCAAAAGTATGAATCTGCAGTGGTGATAAACAGAATCCATTGGACAGGAAGGGGCCAGTATATCAGTGGGACAGGAAGGGACATGTTCTTCAGTCGGACAGGAAAGGGACCTGTTTAACTGCAGGACAGGAAGGGACTAGTGTACCTGTACAAATTCAATATATACCGTATATATTTTTAGTGTGACGCAACAAAGCGTTTGAGGTTCGGTAAGGCTGCACGGGCCCTTGCCTTGTTTTGCCGATCAAAAGTTTCTTTCAGCTGCAGGTGCTTGCCGGTCTTGCTGGCCAGGTCCATCCACTTCCCTTTGAACCACTTGATGGTGGGCTTGCGCAGCAGGTCCTTAGCCTCCACCTTCGCAATGAATGTGATGTCTCCCCCTAGTGGACAGAGCGCATCAGCACCGCGACTCCCCATTGACACACAAGTGGCGCCCGCTTGGGGAGCTAACAGGCTAAGCTAATTTCATGCACAGGCGACGGGCGTGCATCCCTTTCGGGAGAATACCGTGTGGCGTGTAGTTATGTGGCATGTAGTTATGTAGCATGTAGACGTGCCATGTAGTCATGGAGCATATAGCCATGGGGCCAAGTATCGGGGAGCTCGGTAAGGACCCTGTCAGCGCTTTTTGCTGGGTTCACACCATCTACTCACAACAGCAACAAAGCGACAAGATTCCATTCAAAGTCTATGGATAACAGCGACAAACAGCGGGGGAGGTGGAGTCAGTACACAGCGACAAGTATCTCTGAAACATTGACTAGCAGTCAACCAATCAGAAACGCCGTTCTAGATGTTTAAAAAAAAAGTGGTCCTCCTTTGTTTTCTGTCTTTCTGAAAAGCAGCTCATGGTAGCGGCCTCAAACCACCCAATTCTATACGATAACAGTCTGCACGACAATAAGGATGTTAGAAAGCCTGCGGCTTGGAACAGAATTGCAGAGACCGTCGGCATGTCAGGTGAGTGTATTGTACTTTGCAATCAACTGTTTGCAATCGGTAAGTTATTGGTGTCGCACCAAGGGCCTGATTTACTAAGACCTTTAGACCAAGACCAAAACCAATAACATCACAAATGATTGGTCATGGTATTTGTTTTGCACCAATCATTGGTTGTGTTATTTGTTTTGCATGTGCTAAAGGTTTTTGCACCCGCTAAAGGTCTTAGTAAATCAGGCCCCAAACGCCCCCTTGTTGCTGCACGTGACCAAGCACAGCGATTTTGCCGCTGTCGTGAGTAGATGGTGTGAACCCCTCGTTAGGCACGCCCTCTCCCTGTTCACTGTGTAGCGCCATGGCCCCGCAGGCTCACCCACGGCGATGGACCCACTCTGGGGCATCTCTATCAGGAGGGTGGAGAGCTGATTGTTGCTCTCCGGTTGCTTCTCAACTTCCTCCGGAGGCTGGCCTTCTCCCAGAGACCACACTGCGTTTTCAACAGACACACATACCATGTGACCATGTGAGAGCACACACACGCACACACACACACACACACACACACACACACACACACACACACACACACACACACCATATACTACGCATCTGAAATCAAACACACACATTCTGTCAACCAGAACATACACACACAGATGCAAACACACACAGTCACATAAATACACCCTATGAACCAAGCACATTTGCATACATAAATTAAGCAATTTGTCAACATGAAAAGCATGGAGCAATAGGAACAACATGGAGGCAATATCAGCGTCATCCAGCACATCTATCAGAGTGATGTCACTTGAGAGGTAGCGTCCACTTTCGATCAACTTTTTGCATCTCGGTAAAGGAAAAGATGCAAAAAGTTCCCGTCTTTCAACATGAGGCTTCCAGGGCACCTCTCTCCTTCTGTGAGTCTCGAAGACTACCCCTGTGTCTGAGAGTCTTCCAGCCCACCTCGCCCCCTGCAAGGCTTCCAGGCCAATAGCTCTGAGGGCGTGGTTCGCGTTATTACGGCTTCAATTCCCAGCCACTGTTTAAACTTTCGGTGACCTAAACAGCTCAGCCAAGCTGTCTTTTGGCGTGTTTGCTGTCGGCTTATGATCCCATTCGCTCTGAAGTCCAGGCAGCCGACGGACAGCCGTCCGACCGGAGGAGTCGGTGGAGTTTGAAGGGAGCATCTGTCCCTTCGGTAAGCGGGAGGGGAGACTGATTGGACCAGTACTCCCGTCAACGTTATCATTACAAAATAGCATTACCTGAGTCCTTTCTTCCTTTGGCTGCATTGGAGAAAATATCATCTAAACAAAGACAAAGACAAACGTACAGGACATTATGTGAAAGAGCACTCGTAAAGCCCAAAGCAAAACATCCATCGCGCGCAGGTCTGCACACACATCACACACACACACAGACACACACACACACACACACTCACCTATCGCACGCGCACATGCAGATATGCACACGTACACGTATGCTCACCCATCCAAGCACATGTACACAAAGGTTCTAAAAACTAAATTGTATCATGAGAGTGATTTTCAGTTTTGGAATATTAATAGTAATTTTGCTGTTGAGACTACTTTGCATTTTCTTTGTCATAAATTGTATTCCCTTTGAAGTGGAAAATTATTATTTCTTTGTTTACAGTATTAATTACATTATTTGTCACTGTGGAAGAATAATATGACATAAGTATATTTCACTGTGCAACAGATATAATTACCAATATGCTGTATCTACAGCAGTGATACAGTCTGAAACCAGATTACTTTGGAAGTTAATCTAGAATGATACAAACATATATGCATCACAAATAGTATATGCAACGGACATACATTTCACATATGTCATGTATGTGTACACATATACTATATGTGTTGTCTTACATGTCCCTTTATATGAAGTTGGCAGCATATAAAGGTCCTGTGTACAAATACATACAGTACATACATGCATCATTATTTTTGACATTGTTCACAGGCATGGAAAACATAAAACACGAATGTATGTGTATTGCACATACACATACACTGCATTGATTTGAAAGCTGATTAGAAAGCTTATTCTGGAACGATCACTGATTAAACACCATACAATTTGTTTACATGTATGTATGGCATGTCCTTGAGATTGACATGGGACAAACATTTCAAGGATTACGGGGGATACCCTCTGAGAAACTGAGGTTGTCTTCTGTAAACATCCCCCATTTATCTCTGCAATTTCAATGTCATTGTTATTCCATCTCATTGGTGAACTGTCTTGTAAAATTTGTAGGGAAAAACCATTCATAGGAACTATCACTGCACTATGTAGGAGCACCTTAACCTGCAAACCCTGTTTAATGACTAATAAGTAACTATATTTTACGCTGCCAAGTACTCCCAGGTCACTGATGCCCTGTGGTTTCCGTGGCAACAGTGTCTGCGTGGAGGATGGACCGGATGGAGACAGTAGCCATAGCGACCAACCTGTTGGAAGCAGCGGTGATGAGGTTCTGGCAGCATCATCATCTGCAATATCTGCAGTATCTGCAATAAAGGTATGATTGACAGAGAAGCTGACCTGTCACTCACGTCATCACCGGCAAGCAAACAACAACAAGCACGAGGCGTGGCGTGCGGAATCACACACCGTGTGTACACGATGGGGAAGCATGATGTGTGCCGGCACACGCATGCTTTGGACACAGGGCCGTGACATGTAGGAGTGCACGCATGTAGAAGCGCACGCAGGTATGCGGCGAGCACACGGGAGGACGTGACACAGAGGCGCGAGCACAGGCGTGTATGCGGCATGACGGTGGGGTGCGGTGTGAAATGACCCAGGCAGGTGACATCACAAGTGACACGCGCATGACATCACAGGATTCACACAGGAAAGCACAATGTCCCTCGGCTGGCACAGGAGCCACAGGAGCACAGAAATTGGGGTCCCTGCAATGTTATCAGCCTTAATGGAGAATAACACTCAAGGTGTTATTACCCATAATGCACAATGTGGATTTTTCAGTTCCTGAATTGATTACATTTAAATGGAATTGACTCACTGATTATATTATCTGTGAATGCTGTCAGTGTCTGTATAGTCAGCCCTGCTGATGAACTAATCTCGGTTCTGCTAAAGATTGATATCTCAGTCCAATTAAAGACAGATATCTCTGTACTACTAAAGATTGCTCACTCAGCCCTGCTAAAGACTGATATCTCAGTACTGCTAAAGGTTGATATCTCAGCCCTGCTAAAGACTGATATCTCAGTACTGCTAAAGGTTGATATCTCAGTCCAACTAAAGACGGATATCTCAGTACTGCGAAAGGTTGATATCTCATTCCAACTAAAGACGGATATCTCAGTTCTGCTGAGGAGATAATGTCAATCTTGATGTCAAGAGTGATGTCTAAGTCTCAGGTGACTGGGGTCTTCCAGGAATAGAAGCACCCTTTGCAGCCTTCTATTTTGAATATTGCTGCCTATTTGCTCCACACAGACGTAGCAGACGAGTGCACACATATACATACACACACACACGCACACACACACGCACACACACACACACACACACACACACCTTCAGACGGGGTAACCACAATAATCGGATCCACTTCCTCCTTCGGCGGGAGCTGCTCTGTTTGGGACAAGGCTTGCTTGTACATTACAAACACCCCACACACTTTTCAGCCGCACTAAACACACGTGCACACACACACACACACACACACACCAACAGGGGGCTTGCTCGTACACCGGATTTCCTCCGCACAGAGCTCTTGTTTCTGTTCAGTCACAGTTGCTCCAGTGTGTCGGACCACTCATCTCACGCATTCCATTTCCATTTATTTTCACCCAAATTGGAAAAAAGCAATTACATTTAGGAGAACGGTTCCAATTGATCAGAATTTTCTACCTTTAGCTATGCAAGTATTTTCAAAAAACATGCATTGAAATAAAGAAATGACAATAAAAACACATCTCAATCTAAACTGAAGGGAACTTTTATGTAATTGCTCTACCTGAAGGATCAGCGTGCATTCTGGATCTACTATGCCAGTGATCTTCATTGCAGGTCCCGGGGAGCCGCAGGTTCTGCTGGTTTTTGACAGACCCACCAGTTGAGGTGAGTTAACTGTGTAATCAACTGCTTTAATCGATCAATTAAGTGCAGAGTAACAACAAAAACCCGCAGACCTGCACAGCAAAAATGCTGGTGTACATTTAACACCCTAGAGTGTTAAATGCACACCAGCAGTGTTAGATTTACACCGGCATTTTTGCTGTGTGCGGCCCTCCAGGACCTGGAATGAAGATCACTCTACTATGTCCTCATCCACTGCAGACTTACCCCAGAGCCCTTGTAGTCTGAAGAACACAGATATGAATGAGGTCATGTTATCATAGTATCTGATTGCAAATGCAGATCATAAATTTAAAAGCATTGACATGTAACAGTATAATGTAACATCTCCTATATTCAGAAGGTCAAAACATATGCTGACACATGGCTGTTTGTAATAGAAAGTCAAAAGCACCAGAAGTATTATACCAGGAAAAACATGTTTATAATTTGGTCATTTTTTCATTGAACAGGAATCTCCTTTATTTGTGCTTGGTCTGGATTTTATTCTGGGCATGGTTAACAGCAGCATAGTCAGTGTCCAAAGAGTACACTGATATCCATTCAACCAGAGGGGGTTGTTGTTGTGTGATGAATCATGTAGATAAATCTTCTGCATAAAGTCTCTATTGATAAGAAGCTTCAAAATTGGCCTTAAAGGAATCTTTGAACTTAACTTGTTGAAGGTGAATAGAACACACAACACATGCAATAGATTTTAAACAGCCACTCCTGCATGGTTGGGATTTGCTTACCAGGGTGAGGGGGTTTGCTGGGGGTCAGGGTTTTCAGCTCAGCATCTACAGGTGCCTTCAGCTCAGCATCTACAGGTGCCTTCAGCTCAGCATCTACAGGAGCCTTCAGCTCAGCATCTACAGGTACCTTCAGCTCAGCATCTACAGGTACCTTCAACTCAGCATCTACAGGTTCCTTCAGCTCAGCAGCTACAGGAAGCTTCTGCTCAGCATCTATAAGCACCTTCTTCTTAGCAGTTACAGGCACCTTCTTCTTAGCGGCTACAGGAAGCTTTTGCTCAGCATTTATAAGCACCTTCTTCTTAGCGGCTACAGGACGCTTTTTCTCAGCATTTATAAGCACCTTCTTCTTGGCTGCTACAGGCACCTTCTGCTCAGCATCTGCAGGGACTTGTTCACCAGCTGCAGGGGCTTGTTCAGCATCTACAGGGGCCTGTTCAGCAGCTACATGGGCCTGTTCAGCAGCTACAGGGGCCTGTTCAGCAGCTACAGGGGCCTGTTCAGCAGCTACAGGGGCCTGTTCAGCAGCTACAGGGGCTTGTTCAGCATCTACAGGGATCTGTTCAGCAGCTACAGGGGCCTGTTCAGCAGCTACAGGGGCCTGTTCAGCAGCTACAGGGGCTTGTTCAGCATCTACAGGGGCCTGTTCAGCATCTACTGGGGTCTGTTCAGCAGCTACAGGGGCCTGTTCAGCATCTACAGGAGTTTGTTCAGCATCTACAGGGACCTGCTCAGCATCTACAGGGGCCTGTTCAGCAGCTACAGGGATCTGTTCAGCATCTACAGGAGCCTGTTCAGCATCTACAGGGGCCTGTTCAGCATCTACAGGGGCCTGTTCAGCATCTACAGGGGCCTGTTCAGCAGCTACAGGAGTTTGCTCAGCATCTACAGGGGCCTGTTCAGCAGCTACGGGGGCTTGTTCAGCATCTACAGGGGCTTGTTCAGCAGCTACAGGAACCTTCAGTTCAGCATCCACAGATTCCATCTTAGCATCTGCAGGTTCTGTAGAGCAAGCATTAAAACCTATAAGCTAAAGCAAAGCGGGCCTCAAACACAGCTGTGCAGAGCTGTCATGCTGCAAACTGTCACAGTATTAGTTAAGAACAGCATGGGCCATGGGAATGAGTGCCAGCCTGTCATCCGAGCAAGCAAACCAGCACTCGAGTGCCAGCTCAGAGAGGGGTTACACAGCAACCTGTGGGTTTGAGAATGTGTATTTCTAATCAGCAATTTTTCTTGTCCACCACATGTCTAGTGACCAGTTTGTGAAAAAATGTATTGGCAAACCGAGTGTTCAGAGCAATAGAATGCCAGCTAGTAGTACCAGCACACTGTCCTCATATGCTGGACACTGGTGCTTGCACTAAGCTTGCCAAACCCCTCACTAAATGTCAATTTCTCAACTACCAGTTGTGGGCTGAATGACCACACTGACATAGCTCACATTATCTAGGTAGCTATATACAACTAGCTTTAAAGGGAACATTCTAGCTATCTACCTAAGGCTGGATAGTTAGCAATCATGCTAGCTAGGTAGCTAGCAAGCAACGTAGTTAGCTAGCTAATAAACAACAGTTATTGTTAGCTATAGGTTTCTTTGCATTTAGATGTCAACTGAATGGCCTGAATTCTATGTTTTACATGAACATAAGCATTTGGAGAAGCATTAAATCTGAGAAAAATATCGGATAAAGTGTGAAGCTAGCTATCTGTACATGTAGCTACGTACAGCGAAAATGTCAGTGTAAATCTAACACTGTTGGTGTATATTTGACACTCTAGGATGTTAAATGTACACCACTATTTTTGCTGTGTGGTAGCTACAGTGCAACTTTCAAATGGCCTAGTTGACTAGTTATGTCAGTGCAGTCAGTACTGTGGTTGGCTAGCTTGCATTAGCTATGAAGCTATGAACCCTTGCTCAATTAAGGTTGTTGAACACGTGTTTAAGTTCATAATTTTTTTCCTTTAAGTTCATGTGTTAACTTTCATATATTTTTCCGTAACTTATTACCACAATGCATGTTTAGCTCATTATCATTTGCTTTGTCTTTGAATTCTTCATTATATACAAAATGGTTATTGGGCAGATGTCCACACTCTCACCTCAGACTTACATTTGATCACCCCCCCCCCCCCCCCAAAAAAAAAACAGTTAAGATTATACACCTCATAAAAATCACAAAAATGTGCACTGAAGGAGATATAACCTTTGGAATACATAGAACATTTCAACAAACTCGCACATGACATAGAAGTGGATTGTACAGCAAACTTGTAAATAGGTGATGGGTAAGGGAAGTAGAGTGTCTGGTATAGTAAGAAAGGATAAAAATTGGGAGAAACACTACGGAGCATGCCCACTCACCAGGAGCAGAAGTCACAGGGGGAGGAGCCTCACTAGGGGCAAGATTCTCTGAGCACACAATAAACAGTGACATCACTACTGCTGCTTTTCACATGTCAGACACAGCAACATGAGCGGGACATGGTCACAATGACGGAGTACACAGAGGCACAAGTGGCAGTCATTTTTACAGAGAAACTGGTGTAGAAGGTGTTGAAAACCCACAGTCTGATGTGCAACGGAAGAGCAAAATGAGAGAATGAGCAGACGCCAACAAGCGCAAGCACACACACACACACACACACACACTCCCTTCTTTTAACGACACTCTGAGGTCGGTTACAGGTTTCCTCTAAAGACCACAGCCACTCTCAGTGTTGGTGCAAACCATAGGGTGTCTATTAGTGCCTTCATTTCCCAGGAGCCTCAATATTTGGTGTAATTTAGCATCTTCATGTACAACCTTTAAACTGCATACCTTGCATAACAACCCCAAGTAATATTAGGGTCACTGTAGCAGACAACGAGGATGTCTGTAATAGCCTATAGGAGGGATTAAAATGGCAGCATGCATAGCATGTAACTTTATTCTGTACACTGACCCTGATGTCAGTACTAGAAAAACACTGGGCACTAAATAGCACCTCGTATACTTTCAACAAGGTCAGAGCATAAGCAGCATCTGTGTTTTAATACCCCCTGGGGCAGCAGAACCTGTTGAGCGTGGCAGCTGGTGCACAGAAGCTTCCAGAATACAGTGTTGGTGACACACTCACACTCACTCACTTACTCACAACTTCGATGCTTCACTTGTTTTATTGAGCTCCAATATCTCACGCACATTCATGCACCTCGACTCAATATCAATATCTCACTCACTCACATTAACTCCTAGTATCTCACTCTCTCATCAACTCTAAAAATCTAAGCTCCGGCGTATTAAGCACCCCCTTCCTTTCATCTGTGGCATCGTACTCATCGTCAGACCAGGGTTAAATGAGCATTTGAAACACTTTATTTTAACAAGTTTATTTGGAGCTCGAAAAAAAACTAAAATATTAGTAAAAATTTGAAAGCATCAGGTTCCAGAGTATTTTCAGCAAAACATTACACCAACCGAACCACACAATAAACCTACGTCAGATAAACAATTGGCTTCTTTCAAAATGGTTGGTAATTTTGCAGGAATTTTAATGGTGTCAAAGGGGTAAAGGTGTTAACCCTGCTGGCCGCTCATTACTCAGTACTCAGTAGGACACACAAACGGAGACGGCCATGTCTCTTACCTCCTGGTGGTCCGTTGGCCAACGCATCTAGAAAAGAGAGGAAGTGAGACACGAGTTACACACGTCTGCAAACACGGTTTGTCTCAGGATCTGAAATCCAGACTTCTGCGTGTCCTCCGTATGCTCATACTGTTAGTTACAGAAGTTTCACCAGTACCAGACAACATGACCGCTACGCACACCATGGCCCATGTTCTCACTGGAGTTATCAACCCTAGCTGCTATATTAAGGGTGGTTCGAGGCAGTCAAAGGAGAACCTTTTAGCCCTCATGATAAAACTATTAGAACTTTGTTTTTTCCACATTTACATTAATGAACACATGCATCTTAAAAAGGATATTCAATTTGGAGGAAAGTTAATTAAGGAATAACATCCAAACTGTATTTATTTCTTCTTGAAAACAGAATCACACAATCAAAGGAAAGATTTTTTATTTTATTTTTTATTTAACCCTTATTTTACCAGGTTAGTCCCATTGAGATCGATGGGATCATTTACAGGGACCTGGCCAAAATCATATTATGCTGGTTCTGCCTTAGCTCAGTGCATTTCAATTGGATCACAGGCACAAGTACAATCATCAAGTTCTTTGCAAGCAGCCCACGCCCCCCATTGGCAGAAAAGGGAAGTGCAGGCTGTTCTTATCCAAGGAGGGGGAGGGGGGGTAGGGAACATGCGAGACTGCGACAGCATTTGCCTCAAATGTCCTTGCCATCTTTTCTTGTCCTCCCGCCCCTGCCCCTAGTCGCTGGCAAAGCCCCCTGTGAATTCTGTGGGAATGCCAGCATGCCAGGTGCCAGCCGTGGCAGGATCTTTGTTACCCACCCAAAGGAAAATTCCATACTTCATACTCTTGCTATTCCTGGGCAAAAATCAAACCCGCTAGTGAGGTCTCTCAGTAAGATGGCACCCCAAACATCTTCCAGGTTCTCCTGCACAAGATTTAAATGCCCCCCTGTTTTGTTTGTCATATACATAGTACTTATAGTACATTTACAACAACATTGGATTAAATCGTGCTGTACCTCAACATTGTTTTTGTCCTGTTAGTATTACCTCACCGTTAACTTCAGCACCCCTTTTTTACCTTTTTTTTTTGATTGGCTGTGGCACCCGACCTTGCCAAACTAAAACAAAAGGCACCCGGCCTGTTTTTGACTGTGATTTTTTTTTTTTTTTTCACCTGCACAAATCTCCCATAGACTACATAATCAGAGAAGAGAGGAAAGGTCTCTGCAGTTAATTTTATTTCTTTATTGAAGGAGAAATTCCAAAAGGTGGGATGATGGGAGCAGGCTTTAGACCAAAGCGTTTTGGGCAATACAACAAATTATTGTGTTAATTGAATGGTTTGGACTAAATAATTCTCACAATAGAAGTAATGACATCCAATAGCCTTTCTGTGACTTAACAACATTAATAAAGGAGCAATATCCACATTTTATTACTAAGAGATATAAGATGTTCTACATAAGCAAAATAACACATGTCAAATCTATGACAGAAGGGATTAACTAAATGATGAGGTTTAACACCCAAATACATTGGACTGAGCTCTCCTTCCTTATCACAACTGGTGGGCCAAGCATACACCCTGATATTATTCATATTTTCACTGTAGGCTACATTGTAAAGGCTTCCTGCGATTAATATTTTTTTGCTGGAAAAGTTGCAGTTTCATGACAAATGTTTAAAAAAACATTGTAAAATGAAAAAAATAATAATAAACCTCTGTTACGAGGGATCAAATTACAGTTTGGGTTTTTCTAAAACAACAAAGTCTGTTTTGTTGAGGGATTTAGAATATCAAATTGATTTATTTCCATTCATTTGACATGGTTAAACCCATCAATTAATAACACAATCCTTTTTAAATACTTTGTGTCAATGGGGATTTTGTAATTGGCATTTCTCTCCTATCAGTAACGAGCAAAAGGCCAGAAATCCACCGTCATTAGCATTGAGCTCAACAACAGAGAACAGCCTATTCTTTCATCAGTATGCAGTGTGATAGAGGTCACCACACACGGTGAGGAATTGTTTATACTTTTAGCCGGGTCTCGGTGGAGCTTTTGAAAGGTCGTGCACTGTCTCTGCCCCGGTGATGAGAGACAAGCTCATTCAGGCCGTTTCTGCCACCCCTGCTTCATTAGCTTAATATAGACACCCTCATTGATGGCTCAGGGGCGCGCAACCGCAGATATCGGGAACGGCCCATCAAAGCCGGGCTCCGCGCTCCGGGTCCGGACTGGATTCCTGGAGCCCGTTAATCCAGGGGACGATTTACGAGCCGGGGGGGCCGTGACGGACAGATGATGTTGGCGGCTCCGCAGGGGGGTGAGTGTTGACAGCGCAGCGACCGTAAATATTCGGAGGTCTTTCCTCGTCCCTGCAATCTACACCCCCTGGAGAAAGGCAAGGGTCAAGGGGGTACTGTCCGCCATGTCCTCTATCTCATAATGGCGGGTGCTACGATGGATCTCCGACAAACATCGACGAAGATCAAATTTTTTACTGTGGAGAAGATTACCTTTTTGGAGAAGAATTTATATTTTTTTAATGGATTTTCACACTGTGAACAACATTACAAGTTTTGGGGTTGTGTGTGTGCGCACATTTGTGTGTGTGAGCAGTGACTAAAAAGACGACAAAATGGAGACTATAATATTGCACACTGAATAAGGCCAGCGTTGCCAAAGTGTGACTGACAGATCCGGCCCAGCTCAACCTTGGAACCTCTCTCAAACACAGAGGAACCAAAATGAACATGACCATGAAATGAACACCAGGTCTTCCCCTGCCTTTACAACAGAGCTGGTTTAAATCATGGCTACTGCTGAAAGCTGTCTGTTGACTTGTGTAGGAAACCGACACTTATCCATTTCTCCTTCGGTGTCTCTCCACGGCCGGCAGGCCGGCGCACTTCTGTAACTCCCAAAAGGGGCCGCGCCTGTATTATTATGTCACAAAGATGTTGTGCAGGGTCAGCTGTTAGCGGCCATATCAAATGTTGCGTGTCGCCCATGGATATTCAACTCTTCTTTTCAACTACATTCAAACACTGGGCGCCGTTTCAACATTTCAACCCCAAATTCTGAATATCAAATGTCTTTTTTGAAGAGGCCAGACAGAAAACACCCTGAAAGCTAATTGTATGTTCTTGTAATAATTTGGGGGTTGACAACAGAATATACGTTCATCTTGATTTAGTTTGATTAGGAAGCTCAGCCATGTGTTTTTTATACAGTTTCAAACAGTTTGTCACTAGAAGGCTCCATCAGTGTTGCTTGCTGTAAATTCAGTTCAAGGTGGACAAAGACCATTTCTTTGAAACATTCTCTAAAACTGAATGACTTTTCTCCCAAGTCACAAGCTACACACACCGGGGTACACGAGGAAGCAGATTCTGGAAAAATAATATAGCAGTTGTCACCCAAATGGGTGCTGTGTGCATTTCTGTGTACGCTTCCATTGTTTGCATTGAGGAAAAGCCCTTGACCTGCATGTGCAGGCATGTACGTGTGTGTGTGTGTGTGTGTGTGTGTGTGTGTGTGTGTGTGTGTGTGTGTGTGTGTGTGTGTGTGTGTGTGTGTGTGTGTGTGAGAGTGTACGCTTGTGCGCTCGGCTTTCTCACTGCAAACAGGCCAAATAGGATAGAGATAGACTGTTACATTGTGTATACATGTATTGGTGCCAGTGGATTTGCTTAGTTCCAGTTCTGCATTGATGTATCGATATGTTCATCTTAACCAATCACATTAATCCTAACTAAAAACAAAAATGCATACAGAGCACATTCAGACTGGGAGGGGACGGTAAAAAAGCAGAGAGTCATTGCTAGCTCTAGCCTTTCAGGGGCCCTAAGCAGGATTTGTTTAGGGCCGCTGGACCCAACCCAGCATTATAAATAACATATATACATATATATTGGAATAATTAGGGGGCCCGCCGGCAGTCGCGGATTTGCGGGCCCTAAGCAGCTTATTGGGTCGGGCGGGCTCTGGGAGACATGCAAGGCTGGGGATGAGGGAGCGGTCAGGCAGCATCTGGCTCGTTCGTGTGAAACAGGAACCACCGTACCACACCCATTAAGAGGTGCGATTTTTATGGAGGGCTGTCAAAATGCCCACGGCTGATCGAATCCCTCAAGTGCTCTGGACACCCCCGGGCTCCCAGGTTGCCCAAAAATGGCAGAGGGGAGCAGAGGGGAGCAGGGGGTTGGCATTTGTCCCTGATTCCTGATGAGGGGGATTGAGGGGGGGGGGGGGGGGGGGGGGGGGTTGGCTCTCTCTCCCCAGCGCCCCCCAAACTGAGCCGCCTGTCCCTGAGGGGAGAGGTGGAGGAGAAGGAGCTGAAAGACAATGAACTGTCACGACCCCATCCTTAACGCCATCCGACAGGACGGCGAGCGACACCCGGAGACCCCGGGACGCACAGCGGAAAGAACGGCAGGTGCTCCTTACACAGGATAGGGGGGCAGGCAGCAACCGCTGGGGAAAAGGACTAAAAAAGTCACAGCACCGAGGATTGGGGTTTTGCATCATCTGCTAGTGAAGCCAGACATCCCTTTCCCCAACCTGTCATGCTGCCGCTGAACACTGTAGCATCCAAACACAGACCTCTAAACACTGCGCTCACAGAGCATAGCCACACTACACTCACAGAGCACTGCCACACTACACTCACAGAGCACTGCCACACTACACTCATAGAGCAACTGCCATACTTACAGAGCATAGCCACACTACACTCATAGAGCACTGCCATACTTACAGAGCATAGCCACACTATACTCATAGAGCACTGCCATACTTACAGAGCATAGCCACACTACACTCATAGAGCACTGCCACACTACACTCATAGAGCACTGCCATACTTACAGAGCATAGCCCACTACACTCATAGAGCACTGCCACACTTACAAAGCATAGCCACACTACACTCATAGAGCACTGCCACACTTACAAAGCATAGCCACACTACACTCCTAGAGCACTGCCACACTACACTCATAGAGCACTGCCCATACTTACAGAGCATAGCCACACTACACTCATAGAGCACTGCCATACTTACAGAGCATAGCCACACTACACTCATAGAGCACTGCCACACTTACAAAGCATAGCCACACTACACTCACAGAGCACTGCCATACTCACAGAGCATAGCCACACTGCACTCACAGAGCACTGCCACACTACACTCACAAAGCACTGCCACACTGCACTCATAGAGCACAACTCCACTGGGAGATACCATACACTATAGTAAAAGCATGACAGCAGACTGCACATCATGACAACAACAATGGCATCTTTATATGGCACCCCCCCGAGCCTGCATCATTTGGCAGTAATACAATACTAAGGCCAAAGTCACGTTCTGGATTCCAGAGAGCCAACCTGCAGCAACAGGCCTGAAGCTGCTGCCCGATAAAGCGCACAACCACATCCCTCAATCGCTCAAAGCTCAAGAAATTTGCTTTCAAATCCTCACAGAATGCCAACCGTCTGACCACGCTTAAGCGCGGAACAAGCGCATTGCGCACCATCGCCAGAGATAAAAGGGGTCCAGCAATTGTCTGGCCTGCGCCCGACCCCAAGGAGAGGAAGTCGCTTCAGAAACTGATTGAAATCACTGCAACGTGGGGTATTTCTCACCACGTCCCCCACAACGCAGGAAATACAAGCACAAGTATGAGATGCTGATGATTTCATGTGGAAGAAATGCACAGATATTCTGGTACAGCAGCTGCCTCCTTCAGTGGATCTGCGTGGGACGATGTGCGTATCTAAAGCGCACTTATTTACCACCAGCTGCAGCTAACTTTCTCTGCCTCTTTGACAAGTCGCCATTTTGGGATGCCTCATTCTTCCCAGAGGATTCCGATCCCCTTCCCTACATCTCCTTTCCGGAGCCTTCCGCCGGGATGAAGAGGAGCGAGCCACTCACCTTTCTTAGCGGGCACAGGCATTTCTGAGCGCTGTCCTCCGACCTGTGGAGGCGTGCAGACGAGACCCGGATTTGGACGTGGGGGGGAGGTGGGGCGCACGGGCGGGACGGAATGGGACCCTGAATCAGGGCAGTACAGTGACAGGTCGGAAGATGCGCCCCCCGGTCTTTATAAGAGGGACTTGCTCCTCCCCTCCCTGCCAAACAATGCAGGCCCTCAGCACCCCCACCCCCACCTAACACACACACACACACACACACACACACACACACAATCTTGAAATTAACCTACCACACTGACGGATTTATTAGGAGTGATTGGGGAGGGGGGACCTCCTTTAAAAATGTTGATGCCAATCACGGGGTGGAGGGCCGGATCATGTGTCCCCCGCTTTTATCCGCCAGATTAGTTCAAACGGCTGGGTGACAGCCTGGGAGTGGCTGGGGAGGGGAAAAAACGCTCTCAGAGAGCCTGGTTCCGACACGTAGCGTCCGTGATGATGTCATCGTGACAGTGCCGCTCCACCACAACAAAGCAGCAGGTAGCGACCACAACAAAGCAGCAGGTAGCGACGTCAGCATAGTGTCGCTCCCCGAAAAACCACAGGGCGTTAGCGCGGTGCAAATCTGGGATCTGGGACTCTAATCCAGGAAGGATAGTGTCTGATGTTTTTCAGTGCTTAAGGGCTTAATTTAACCTATAGGCACTGTGGACCTCCAGTACTGGAGTTTGACAACTTAAGTGTAAACAATGACTGGATTACAATCTCTTCCACAGAAGGCAGCAAATGTCATTGCCACAAGATGACCACAGACTGTTCAATTTCAGCCGCAGTGCTAGTCACAGCAATGCTCATTCAGTTCAGGTCCCATCTTTTCATCTATTTATATTTCAGAGCAATTTACAATTAGCGCACGAAGAAAAGGCCCAGATTTGTAAATCACCTACAATCCAAGTAGCAATTAATGAGAGTGTAATGGTCGGGCCATAACACACCCGTGATAGGTCATCTTTTGTCTGAAGAATTGAAGGGGAGGTAGAGAGGTGTTTTTTGTAGGGAAATATAGGAGAGATAGGAGAAGATGTGGAAGAGGGTACATCTGTTCTCTTCTGTTCATGCTGTTCTGTGTAAGCTATAATAAACCTGCTAGTGTTACTTTGGCTGGCCTTGAAGCTACTGGGCTGTGTGAAATTGGGTAATGAACATCCAAACCACCTCCGGGTGCATAACATTGCTGCAAAAGCTGCTTTGAATTTTTATCAGAAACTTCCCTGAGTATCTCGGAGTATGCTCTATTATGCTTTATTGTATGCAAAATCTGCCTGGGTTCATTTAGAACATACAGTAAAACTGAAATGATATATTTTTTTAAAAACCCCAGAAAGACAGTCACTTTAAAAATATGTTCATTATCAGACTACTATGATTGGCTGGAACCAGAATATTTCCTCTATAAAGTACTACAATAAGGAAATGGCAATGTCCACATAGTGAGACCCATATTGAATTGCTCTGAATTAGAATCTTTGTTCACATGCACAGATGCATTGGTAACACTGTATATCCAGGATCAGCACCAGCCTTTCTACACCTCTATATACCCTCGTTACATCTGGTTCAGACAGTATTTCCTTGCTAATGGTTTTCATCTGGATAAACGCAGACACGGCGGCCCAGCGACGGCATGTAATCGTGCAAATTCTACAGCGGGCAATGAAGTATGTGGCCTTTCCTGGTAGCTGACCCAAAGAGCTCTGACAGCCCATATATAACTCAGCCCAGGCTGCAGAAATAAAGGGAAGGGCTTAGGCAGGATCATGTGGGCCTGTCACAAAGCCACACATAACCATTGAGGAGTGCTTGTGCTGGCAGAGGCTTTGCATCATAGGGCAGATTTAGCCATGAGGTCACTGCCATGAAATAGATGAGGAGCCCTCTGAAGTCCTGCAGCACCCTCTGCAGGTAGACAGTGAGAGTGCTATATGGGTGTTTATTTTATTTTTATGGTAAGTTATGGTTGTGGACTATATTTATGAGTCCTGTCATGTCGCTGAAATGATTGAGGAACACTGGCCATCTGCTTTCATACTAATAAATCCTGTTTGATTTCTTAGGGAAAGAGAGTGTTGATGGGGCACAGACAGTGGCAGGCTAGCGCTCTCTGAAAGTGCTCGCAGTCTAAGCTCCTCTTTAGTAAGATCATGAAAATATCATTTCTAAAGGAATACTGCCTTTTTGAATGTGACTATAGAATAATTGTTATTTACACCTAGGTTTTGAGGGAATAGGTTTTAAAAAAACCTATTGAATAGGTTTTACGTCAGAATTCTTCATGCCAACTGGAGAGTTTGTCCTCTATTTTGACCATTTAATTTAAATACATTTTGACAAACAAAGGGGAATTGCCTTTAAAATTATCCATAAATTTCACCATATAGTAATGGCCTTGCTAAATATTTGCAATGTGTGGTTGTTCTTGTAATGAAGGTTCTGAAAGTACTGAACATATTATTTTTATAGCTGACATCTCATTTTTAAAAATGATTTGATAAATGTCTTTACTGTACATTTGAGCAATCTGTGCATTTGACATCACTGTCACACAGAATTTCTTAATTTTGTGATTATGCAGGCCATTTATTCTTAAAATACTTTTATCATAATTTTAACATAATACATACTTTTTTGTAAGAAGCCAATAATGTATTTTTTTATTTTTTTTATTTGACCTGAACTCACATTTTTACTTCTTTAAAACCACCAAAAAAGAAAAATACTTGCATCTTTTTAATATTACAGTACAATTATTTCAAACAGGTTTTAGTGTAGCCCAATACTCTGATTGTGTAGTATGTCTAAAATGTTTATTCTATTCTTATTACATTGTTCCTTGAAATAGAAAAGGGAAAAGATCCCATTAGAACGCCTGCAATCTTGGGCTGCGTTCGGAATGGCTCCTTATACGATTTATAGCGCACCATTTAGGGCAGGGGTGTCAAACTCCAGTCCTGGAGGGCCGCAGTGTCTACAGGTATTTGTGGTTTCCTTTCAATCAGCACCCAGTTAAAGCATTGAGAACAAGGTGTGTGGACTTCTTAGCCAATTAGTGACTTAAATTAATCACTTGTGCTTAAACGCACCAAAAACCAGCAGACACTGCGGCCCTCCAGGACCGGATCTTGACACCCCTGATTTAGGGGGATTGGCAATTCTGATGGTTTCCGAATTCTGAATTAAGAACACTGAGAATTGGCACATCCTAAAAAATGGCCGATTCCATAAATAGTGCACTATAAAGCGTATAGGGAGCCATTCCAAATGCAGCCTTGGAAGAACCTTTCCCTGAACGGAGCATGGAAACCTCTCTGCTTTCACAGGCACATGCCTCCTGAGCCATGCTGCAATCTTTAAATTACACAGAGGCTTGGAGAAATAAATACACGCAGCTGGTGTTGTGAAGTGTGTCCCACTTTACCAGTGACAGCTACAAGTTTTGATTAACATTACCTAATGGAAAATAGATAAGTAAAGTGCCTATTATGGACACATAAGGCCTACTTTCAAATTACCCTGACTGGCATCGTCTGGGATAATGTAAACAAGGCGTAATAAATCATTACAATGGCAGACGCACTTGCTAATCTGGTCTTCATCGTGACAGCCTTCTCAGAAATGTTTAGGTAGACTTATTAATATGGAATAAAAATAGCAACTGATTTTCTTTTCAAAAGCAGCTGAACGCACTAATGTGCCAGACAGTTAACACGTTTGCATATACATAAAGTAATTTCTGAGAGGTCATGCTGGATATCAAGCTTCACCTTCTACATATTAATTAGACCAGTGCTCCCCAACCCTGTTCCTGGAGATCTATCCTCCTGTAGGTTCTCATTTCAACCCTAATTTGGCACACCTGATTCTGCTAATTAGCAGCTCAATGAGATCTCTAGCTGTTGAATTTGGTGTGCTTTGTTAGGGTTGGAGTGAAAACCTACAGGATGGTAGATCTCCAAGAACAGGGTTGGGACCACTGATTTAAACCAATGGTTCTCAGCCTCGGTCCTGGGGGACCCCCATGTATGCTGGTTTTCGTTCCAACCACAATTGCAATCCCAGAATTTTTTCAAGTCGTTACTTTTTCTTAATTATGTGGTTTAGAGCAGGGGTTCCCAAACCGGTCCTGGGGGACCCCTGTGTATGCTGGTTTTCGTTGCAACCACAATTGCAATCCCAGAATTTTAACAAGCTGTTACTTTTTCTTAATTAGGTGCTTTTCATGTTTGGAGGAATTATTCGCCCTCTTAAGACTCATTATGTCAGAAATAGCTATGCGTGCCATGTAGAACAAACTCCCCATGTTCACGTTGTGCTTATTGTGCTATATTGCAACAATTACATAAAAAGAGGTTACAAAATAATGTATTTTCACTCAAATTAAAGAGTGAAGTGAATCAATAGGCTCCTAATTAGGTTGTTGAACACGTGTTTAACTCAGTTTTTTTCTTTAAGCTTATTAACACAATGCAGGTTTGGCTCGTTATCATTTGCTTTGTGTTTGAATTCTTCATTATCTACCAAATGGTTAGTTTTAGTGGCCATGTGTCCACACTTTCACCAATTAGGAGCCTATTGATTCAAATCAGTTTTTAAATGGATCTGTTAAATAATTTTCTTATCTTTTTTAAATAATATAGCACAATAAGCACAATGTGAACATGGGGTGTTTATTCTACATGGCATCCATAGCTATTTCTGATATAATGTGGCTTAAGAGGGTAAATAATTCCTCCAAACATGACAAGCACCTAATTAAGAAAAATTAACAGCTTGTTAATATTCTGGGATTGCAACTGTGGTTGCAACGAAAACCAGCATACACAGGGGTCCCCCAGGACCGGTTTGGGAACCCCTGGTTTAGAGCAGTGGTTCCCAACCCTGGTCCTGGGGACCCCCTGTGTATGCTGGTTTTCGTTCCAACCACAATTGCAATCCCAGAATTTTAACAAGCTGTTATTTTTTCTTAATTAGGTGTTTTTATTGTATAGAGAGAACACTTTAAACTCTTTACTCTCTTAAGCCACATTATGTTAGCAATAGCTATGCATGCCATGAAGAAAAAAAAACCCATGTTCATTATGCTCATTGTGTTATATTGCAAACAATTACAAAGAAGAAGTAACAACTCAGGTGATTAGGCTCCTAATTAGGTAATTGAACGCAAGTTTAAGTACCTTCATAATTTTTTCCTTAACACAATGCAGGTTTGGCTCGTTATCATTTGCTTTGTCTTTGAATTCTTCATTATTTACCAAATGGTTAGTTTTATTGGCCATGTGTCCACAATTTCACTAATTATGAGCCTATTGATTCACCTCAGTCTTTAATTTGATCAGTTAAATTTTTTTACCTCCTTTTAATTGTTTACAATACAACACAATGTGAATCTTGGACTTTTAGTCTTCATGGCATGCATAGCTATTACTAACATAATGTGGCTTAAGAACGTAAATAATCCCTCTAAACATTAAAAACACCTAATTAAGAAAAATTAACAGCTTGTTAAAATTCTGGTATTGCAATTGTGGTTGGAACGAAAACCAGCACACACAGGGGGTCCCCAGGACCAGGGTTGGGAACCACTGGTTTAGAGGGATTATTTACCCTCTTAAGCATAAAGAATAAAACATTTTTTAAAAGTCCAATATTCACATTGTGCTATATTGCACACAGTTACAAAAAGAGAGGTAAAATATGTTTATCTGAAATTAAAGACTGAGGTGAATCAATAGGCTCCTAATTAGGTAGCTGAACACTACAACAAAATGTTACCTCTTTTTTTGTAATTGTTTGCAATATAGCACAATGTGAACATGGAAATTTTATTCTTCTTGGCACATAAATATTTCTGACAATGTGGCATCAGAGGGTAAATAATCTCTCTAAACATGAAAAGCACCTAATTAAGACAATTTAACAGCTTGTTAAAAATCTGGGATTACAATTGTTGATGGAACGAAAATCAGCATGCACAGGTGGCCCAGTGGACCGAGCTTGAAAACCACTGATTTAGACTGTATCTGTATTTATAACTCCCAAGAAAAGGAATGCATTGAGAAGTGTCAATCAATTAAGCATTTCTATAGCAAGAAATGTGGGAGAGGGACATTTTTTTCGTTTTAATTTCAGTACCTACCTTTATGCATCAGTAGAGGCGCTGTTGTGGAAACTGAGAAGTATTACGTGATGGGGTTACGTAATCGATTACGGAAGTAAATATTTCTTTGTGGCATTCCTACCTTCATACGTAGAACTATTATTATTTTATTGATTCGAGAATTTGATATTTGTAATATTTACGTGTATACTAACTAAAATAATACTAAAATTACGTATAATTTATAAGATACTTTTTGTAACTTTTAGCTTCGTCAGAATTATACTGGAATCTGATGGTCGTGGACAAACAGATATTTTTTCTTTTACTCAGTGACACGTCACTCTCCTCATTCCGACCCTAAACTCTGCGACGCTGTTTGATTAAAACTCAGAATTATAATTTGTCTACAGACATGGGTAAGTCTGCTTTTACACTAACGATATAATACTTATTTATCTGGTCGTATAATTGTTATTGTCTATCTAGCTAGTTAGCTGATTCGCAAGCTAAAATATGGTGGCTGTACTGTCAGTTTTCCCCAAAAATTCAGTGCTGTGATTTCAGTGGTAAAAGTTAACCAAGCAATGCACATGCATGTGGTATGTTTAGCAACCCAACTGACGATTGCCAACTGAAGTCCTCCTAATGTTGACAGTTGTCACAGTGAAAGTTATGGTTCCAACTAAAAAGCGGGCTGATGTTATTTTGAGTGCATTCCGATTTTGACCATGACAAGAACACATAAATCTGGTTAACGTTTGTAGTAGACGAGGTCTTGACTTGCTAGCATTAAGAGGGATCAATCGGTCAAACAGTTGGGTAGTCCAGGGTCCAGTAAGTGGCGTTCGCATTGTGAAAGCAATTGGAAAATACGTGCGCAAGAATTATGTCATGTCTCCTCATTGGATTTAATTGTTGTGGTCTTCTTGAACCGCAAGTCAGTATGTCCTGTTGTCAGTTAAAAGACACTAACTCCATCCCGATGTACAGCCAGTTACAGTAAGACAAAATGGCAAAGTGACTGATTCGCAATGATTTCAAAATGGAGAAAATTCCAGTTCACTTTTCCGTAATTGAGGTGATTGATTACCTCTTTGCAGGGGGGATTTTCTCCAGTTTCTTCTCGGGACTGTTTGGGACCAGAGAGATGAGGATATTGATTTTGGGACTGGATGGCGCCGGGAAGACCACCATCCTATACCGCCTACAAGTGGGGGAGGTTGTCACCACCATCCCAAGTATGTATTTACCCAAGCAGGCCCAACTTTGGAGTTGGGGTGGAGCCTGAGTGCACCCCCAAGTTCACAGCTGTCCCGTCAAACCGCCACCCCACCCCCCAATTTTGTTTCTAGTGTCAAACACTGTATCAGACAGTCCAGGTTCACTTAGGTGCCGGGGGTTCACTGTCTTGAAATTGGCACTTACACTTCTCATTTATGCTGTAAATCAGCCTTTTTCAATTCTGTAAATCCCAGGTTATGTGCTTTCATTTGTATGTTTGTCTCTCTTTGTTTCCAGCAATCGGTTTCAATGTAGAAACGGTGACGTACAAGAACTTGAAATTTCAAGTGTGGGATCTGGGAGGACAGACCAGTATCAGGTAGAGAAACATTCCTGATCAGGATAATTGTTTTGCTGTAAGAATGTGTTGTGTTGTATCATGTATGTTACATTGCAATCTGTTTAGCAGTTGGCCATGCAAGTATCATTTTACATAATGGGGCTGCTTATATGATTAAATGTACCATCTTTTCTACTCAAAGTTGATGATGTGTATATGTCTGTGTGGGTAGTTTTGCCAGCTTTTCCCACACTTCACCCATGTCGGGTTTAAATTCATACAACATACAGCATCAGGTTTCGTTTTTTACGTACCCAATACACCCACTTTGTACATCTGTCTAATGCTCTTTCTCTCTTTCTTATTTTTCCCCTTGCCTGCATCTCTCCCTCTCTATTTAACATTCTCAGGCCCTATTGGCGCTGTTACTACTCTAACACGGATGCCGTGATCTATGTGGTGGACAGCAGTGACAGAGATAGGATGGGAATCTCCAAGTCTGAGCTGGTGGCTATGCTGGAGGTGGGGCTAATGCAGCTGACAGTGGGGTTGGATTCAATACAATGTGGATTTGGCTTATGAAACTGGAGGTGAAGCTAGGAATGGAGGGAGCTGACGTTTTAGTGGCTGTGCCTGTGACATGCCATGCTAACAGAACTCTGCAAGCAGACATTAAATGCAATACTGTATTTGTTTATAAATCAGTTTTCACCATTTTTTCTCATTTTGAACACAGCCCAGTTACCACGGTATCAACATTGGTTACACCCCTTTTTCAGTATTCATAGGGTACAACAATTGAAATATTTAAACTTCAACATTGGAGACAGAACTTTGACAGCACAGAATGTGCAGATGAGTGGTTGGGTGGGGGAGTAGGGGAACTGGAGGTGGAGCTGTTGGAACTTGAGGTTATGCTTTAAACCTGACGCTTGCCGCGCGCAGGAGGAGGAGCTGAAGAAGGCCATTCTCGTGGTGTTCGCCAACAAGCAGGATATGGAGCAGGCCATGACTCCCACTGAAGTGGCCAACTCCCTGGGCCTGCCTGCCCTCAAGGACAGGAAGTGGCAGATCTTCAAGACGTCAGCAACCAAGGGCACGGGGCTGGACGATGCTATGGAGTGGTAAGCGCATCTCAGTGAAGAACACTATCTCCTCATTGTGTTCTGTGAGTTACCTAAAGTGCAGGTTGTGTCCAAAGTTATTTTGGACATTTAGGGCCTGATTTACTAAGACCTTTAGCATATGCAATACCTCTTAGCACACACAAAACCAATAACAACCAATAATTGGTCATGGTATTTGTTTTACACCAATCTTTGTTATTAGTTTTGCGTGTGCTAAAAGGTTTTACATGTGCAAAAGGTCTTAGTAAATCAGGCCCTTAGACATTTAACAAACACTCTTATTCAGAGAGAATTTCACAGCTTGAAGCTATGCGCTTGCGTTTAAGTATTTTTGCTCAAGGTGACAACAGCCATGCTCCACCTGGGAGTCAAACTTGCAAGCTCTGGTTCACAAGCCTGATTCCATAACCATTCCACTACATTAGCACCACGATTTATGTTCGTTCAGTGCTACTGTATATCAACAGCTGTTTGTGTGTCATGTGTTAACCCCGTGGTCTTCTCTTTCCTTGTAGGCTTGTTGAGTCTCTAAAGAGCAGGCAATAATCACCCTTCTAACACTAACCCCCCCCATGTAAATATTACTGATTGAGCCCCAAGTCGGGCCCAGGACTATCCCCCCTCCCCATTTGGTGGCAGCTCCACTCCCTACACTTCCCTGGGCCATGAGAGAGGCTGCAGGAGGAGGACATCAGCAATGAAAGACTCTCGCATTCAGAGAGTCATCTACTGAAGGCTCGGACACTCTTTATTGGTTACCCAGCGGAAGGGACACCCTGATTGGTGGCCCAATATGGTGGACTTCAAACAATGTTCTTGGCCAAACTACTCTTTCTGCAGGCCTTGTCCGGTGATTTATATTCAAATTGTGTTCAGACAATTAAGAAGGGTCTGTATTATTTTGTTGTGTTTGGGTTATCCTTGTCCTTTAACTTTTGCAAAATTTGATATATTCTAGTTTTGGTAACTGACACTAGTGTCTATTTGTTATTTTCTGTGATTCATTCCTAATTGCCTATTTATTTATGAGCTTCGTCAGTTCAAAACTGTTTTAAGAAATAATCATGCTGGAATTAATAAATATGCACTGTCAATGCGGGTAGACTCAGCTCATAAATTCTGCTACCCTGGATATGTACGTAGGTGATTTGTCCATTAAATGGGACAGCTCCCTGCTGTTTTGAAGCCAAAAGAAGGTGTGGTCAGTATGTAGTGATATGAAAGAGCACAACTTGAGCATTTCTGTTTCCTCAGAGTTGATTTGTATCATGGTACAGCTCTTGAACACTGAATACAAGCATGATGTCTTTTTAATTAAAGGTTTGATGTCCATGTAATTATACATGATGTTTCAATAAGATTGTTTAGATTAAAGGAAAGGTGCAACACACTCACAAAACACATAAAATGTCTATAATTAAACACATGGCTGAAATGTCATGTTTTTAGAAATAAACAAAACATTTTTATTCATATGTTTACAATCTGAAAAGAGAAAAGGGTTCAGCAGAGTGGGGCTTGAACTTAGCTGCCTCTGTTAAGAAACAATGTCTTTCTTCAGTGCTACTTCTCCAGTAATGAAAGCTGTCATCCATCATTGATTAACCGTCTCCATTCCATACACCAATTGCCAAAAACCTGAAGGGTAGAGATCACATGCCATTTGAGTGGTGATATAGAACCCAACCTACAGTTTCATGTCACTCCTTTCATTGAGTAAGAATTTTTGCTTTTGCAGGAGAGCAAGATTTGTTGCAATTCTATAACCTAATATGGCAGTAACATAAAATGGTTGCCTAAATAATAACTAAATGTGATAACTGCATGATCATAATTATGTGCTGTGTTAACGCCCGTTAATGTTAGTTCAGTACTACAAAACAACTTGTAAGTCTCACGTCTTGCTTTTATTTAGAATTTTCCCGCCCTGGTGGTCACCGGAAGTAATTTCGTTTATTGTGGGGTTTTTTTTTTTCTATCGGCTTCTCACTCTTTCTGAACTGGCTCCTGTGATGTTTCGCACTTTTAGCTTTCCAAACAAAGGTGTATTGTGATGACGGATTTCATTGGATAATTTTGTAAGTCTTTCACTTTTTAACACTTCTTTATTACAATTTCCCCCTTTCAAACGGTGTGTTAGTTTCAGTTCATAATATTTTGGCGGGAGGAAAGTGTTCTAGACAGCAAGCCATAGTAGAAAATCTAAGGTTAGATTGTGTTAGCCATCTAGGTTGTTATCTAGGTTATTCGTCGCCAAGGAACAGTCTCTGTGATCATCAAAGTACATAGAAACTATAGTTTGCTAACTTTTGTATAATAATGATTGCGGAGCGTTAAGCAGCCTGGATATATCCGGCATTTGAATGCTAGCTAACGTTCTGACTCATAACAGTTAGCTAGTTAGCTAAGAATCCCCTGATATAACACACACCCCGGAAGCCATGTGATGCTGGAAATTGTAAGCTGATTCATGATTGACTGACAAATTCCGGGAGACAGCTGACCAGAGGTTTGTAGTGAAGTATCTCTGATCGTAGGGCTATCCTATAGGCCTGCTGTAAAACCCAAGAGGTTTAGTTTACTCAGATGTTTTGAGGAAACCGGTTGCCTTGAACGGTTTGAGTATGCAACAACCTCTTTAATGCACTATTCGCTGGTTATTACCTTTTAAGGATAATTCACAATTTAGCTGTTGTGCAAGTGAAGAGTAAAAATTAGTTACCAAATTTACTGTGTGGATCATATTCCTTTTTTTGTATTGTTCTGTGTGTGTGTGTGTGTGTGTGTGTGTGTGTGTGTGTGTGTGTGTGTGTGTGTTTCCCTGTGGTGTAGCAGTGAGAATGCATCCTCTTTAGCAGTCTGATGGCCAGTGACAGAGATACAGGCGCTGATATGAGCAGCAGCAGCAGCAGCAGTAGCAGTATGGTCTGGCAGATGGGTGGGCGTGACGCCCCAGACACCCTGGACCAGGCCTGTCTTTTGCGCAACAGAAACTTACTCTTTGATCAATCCGGATACGATGGCAATTCCGACTCAACCGAAATCATTGTCCCAGAAACCCCTAGGTACTACCAGGCAAATGTCACTGCATCCTTATGTGGGATAAACTCCTATCACTGTACCCCTATACAAGATTAACTCCATCACTGTACATGTGCATGTGTTAAACCCTACCATTGCACCCTTACCCACTCTTGCACAGCTGTGCTCTTCAGAATGGTCCCCCATGGTCTGTCAAAATGTTAATTGTTAATTGATTAATTATATTGCGAATTGTGTTTGGCTTTTCATAAGCGCATACTCAGCACACTAAACCCAATACAAAAGCTGAACATAACCTGAGGATGTGGCCACTGCCACACCTTATTCTCCAGTCCAGAATACAGCAGATGGAGACGGCGTAGGATCCCAGTGCAGCAGGAAAATGATGCAGGATTCCTTGGACGGGTGAGCGATTGACTCCTATTATCCTCTCAGAGGAGGGAATTTACCTGGTGTTCGGCAGTAGGTCGAAAGGATCTGTTTTTGAAGGTTTTAATCAAAGCTATTCTATGTACTGGGCACATGGTCATGTTGTAGGGGGGAGGGGGTGTATGGATTGATTCTCCTTAAAAAAATATTTAAAAAAATGACTTCACTCCTCTGCAGTATAAAGCTGAGGTGGATGGTGTCATTGTATGGTATCATTTTAGAATCCGGGTTCAATATTCTCAATTTCGTAGAATGAGTGTCTGTGGAAGCCACCTAGAATCAGATCGGCATCTGGGTCTTGCCTGGGATGTCTGAAGTGAGAACTCTGGGTCCACTTTGTTTACATTGCTGTGAAAGATCACGAAGGGAAAGACCAGAGTTCTCACTTCAGACATCCTAGGCAAGACGGCGCCCCCTGTGGTCAGTTTTCACATCTGTTCTGATTTCAGGATGCGCCCGCAAGCCTGGCAGGAAGTGATGCCGCTGTGGGAGAGGCCTGCCCTAGTGACCTCAGCACGACCCCCTCACGCCACAGGCCCAAGCGGCGGAAGCTGTTCCTGCGGGCCGCGAGCTCGAGGGACGTCATGGAGACGGGCGGCTTCGTTCCCGCTTCCTCTCTGATGAAGGCGGAATCTGCCGCGTCGGCACGGCTCCGGATCAGCCCCTCCTCCTCCTCCTCCTCCTCTTCCTCCCGTGTCGCCACCCGGGCTTCCGAGCAGGCTGCCAACACGCGTTCTCTGAGAAGTGCGCCGGGTCCCAAGGAATCGGCGGTGCACAGGAAAAAGTCCAGAGAGGCCGGACCATCCAAGGTCATGGCCAAAATCTCCAAACAAGCCAGGAATAACACCCGGTCCAGTGAAGATAAGGCCCACTTCCTGTCCAGCAATGCAGAGGGTGAACACTCACTCTTCTCTCAGTGGGACCACCACCCTGGGTGGGGTAAGAAGGGGTGGGGGCGTGGTCTCTGTGCTATTTGCTCATTGTTGGAATGTTGCCATAGCCGAGGGGGGTGGAGCTAAGAGGTTATTTGCTGATTGTGGGGGTGTTTCCTCAGATGAGGGGGGTGGAGCTAAAAGGTTATTTGCTGATTGTGAGGGTGTTTCCTCAGCTGAGGGGGGTGGAGCTAAGAGGTTATTTGCTGATTGTGGGGGTGTTTCCTCAGCTGAGGAGGGGGAGCTGGGAGGTTGGCCTCCCGCAGTATTCCAGAATCAGGAGCAGATCGTTATCAGCGATGAGGATGGTGACGTAAATGAGGCCATGGTTCGTTCGGCTCAGGAGGAGGAAGATGAGGCTTTCGCTCGAAGCCTGCAGGTTCGTCTTCGCTTGCCCTCTTTCGTTCGCCGTCGGGTCGTCCACAATGATGCTTACTTTGTTAGACACACCGTCAGGTGTGGTGTGTGGTGATACACCCCTACGCTCAGGTGTGATGTTGCACTCAGGGGTATGGTGTTGGGTTTGACATGCCCGCCCAAGGGTGTGGTGTTGGGCACACCAGCTTTCAGGTGTGAGTAACGGTGCTCTCTCCACAGGCACAGTTTAACAGAGAGGAGCAGGAGGTGGAGCAGAGCAGACAACAGGCCAGGCCCACCAGCGGACCCACCCACTCAAATGACCATCCAGTCAGTATCCCCATGTCAAATGAATCTGTGTTTCCTGTTGCACTGTGAGATTACTGTGTGTGTTTCCTGTTGCGCTGTGAGATTACTGTGTGTGTTTCCTGTTGCACTGTGAGATTACTGTGTGTGTTTCCTGTTGCACTGTGAGATTACTGTGTGTGTGTTTCCTGTTGCACTGTGAGATTACTGTGTGTGTGGATTACTGTGTGTGTTTTCTGTTGCACTTTGAGATTACTGTTTGCGTTTCCTGTTGCGCTGTGAGATTACTGTGTGTGTTTCCTGTTGCACTGTGAGATTACTGTGTGTGTTTCCTGTTGCAGTGTGTGATTATTGTGTGTGTTTCCTGTTGCACTGTGAGATTACTGTGTGTGTTTCCTGTTGCAGTGTGTGATTATTGTGTGTGTTTCCTGTTGCACTGTGAGATTACTGTGTGTGTTTCCTGTTGCAGTGTGTGATTATTGTGTGTGTTTCCTGTTGCAGTGTGATTACTATGGAGAGTGGAGTTTGATGTCCTCTCTCTCCTCCATGATGGACTCCAGTGCATCGTTACTGACGGTTCTAATGGACAGTAGGTCTCCGGCCATGATTTGGGTTTGGTTTTAAACGGGTGGTCATAAAATGAAATGTGACCGACATGGATGATTGTAAACGGTTTGACAAATTCATGTGTGTGTGTTCTGGCACGTGTGTGTGCAGTTGGACTGGACTTCTGTGTTCAGCTGGGTGTACATTTATGCCTTTGGGCGATTGAGTATGTTCGTGTGTTCAGACTCAGCTTGTGTGTGCTGAGGCTAGACCTGTGTGTTCAGACGGGTCAGGTAGACACCGCGGCCATGCCCGAGCGCCGCACTCTGGAAGACGCCCCCGTCGCCACGCCCTCTCCCCGATCGACGAAAGCTCTGGAAACGACTACGAGGTGCGTGAGCGCACGCGTGCTTTTAATTTGAATTTTCTGCGCCCGCTGATGCCGTTTAACACCCTGACCGAGGTCCGAGCAATCCATTGCTTTCTCCGCAGGCGCTTCTAGCTTTCGAGGAGAGGCAAGGGGCGGCCGTCGCCAAGAACTGTCTGAGCCAAAGAGAGATCCAGCGGCTGCCGACCAAGGCATTCAACCCCGCCTACAGCGCTGGGAAGACTGAGTATGTCACCTCTGCTTTCTTTAATGAGACCAAAACGTTATTATTCATCTTTATGAATTTTTAAAAAGTAGGTATACATTTTTTATGTTGTTGACCAAACTTTCTTGGCGCCCCCCCCCCTCTCATTTTGACTATGCAGGTGGAGAAAAGGGTCTTGCTAGCGGTGATGTCACAGTGGGATTGTAGTGAAGTGGGTCTGACAGTCGTGCGACTGGCTGAGTGGAACTATTATGATGTCATGTCTCCTCCACAGGTGCCAGATCTGCTTCTCAAGCTACACAGAAGGAGAACAGCTGAGGATGCTCCCCTGTCTCCATGACTACCATGTGCAGTGCATTGATCGCTGGTTAAAGGTGAGCGCAGCAGAGGGAATTCTGGGATTGAATGTCCTGTCCGGTTCCATATCACTTGTTTTTAATCACTTGGTAAATTCCATAAGGTTACACGCCAATCGTTTTGGGGTTGATAAATGTAATAAACCAAAAGAAAAGGAGACATAAACCAGTTATCTTAGCTCTCGCATGGCTTACGTCAGAATATTTATCCAGGATCCTTCTCAGTCACTATCTTGAGTGTACGTTCAAGATTTCATTCACATTCTAGACTTCAGAGCGCAACAGCAAGTGCATGGCAATGCAGCTCAAAGTTTAGCGCAACAACTGTTTCAAATGAGAGCCCCAGAACAAACAATTTATTTTATAATTTAATGCCAGCGTCAGGTGCAAATTGAGTAGCAGCACTTCTGATTCCTGTGGTTAAATGGTACAGGAAAGGCTGTAGCTAAATGGCTATTATTATTAGCTTGGTAGGTTGACAGTTAGATAAAGACAGTTAAGCAACCCCTGCAAATGTGGGGCCAAGAAGAACGATGAGTGATGCCTAGAGATGTCATATTTAAGACTGCATCTTCTTCGCCTGTAGGAGAGCGCCACCTGTCCCATCTGCAGAATTGATGTGTCTGAAGGTGGCTGTCTGAAGGAAACACCGTGACCTCACTAACCTCGCTTCCACGTCACAATGGGGCACTGCGACTTGAGTCCAGCAGGACGTAGGGTGGCAGAGAAAGAACTGCCGGTGGCAGCGGCTGATTGGACGCAGCATAGCAGCCCTTAAATCGTTTGATTTGGGGGTCACTGCGTAAGACGGTGGTTCTCAACCCTGGTCCTGGGGACCCCCTGTGTATGCTGGTTTTCGTTCCAACCACAATTGCAATACTTGAATTTTAACAAGCTGTTAATTTTTCTTAATTAGGTGTTTTTAATGTTTAGAGGGATTATTTACATTCTTAAGCCACATTATGTTAGTAGTAGCTATGCATGCCATGAAGAATAAAAGTCCAATATTCACATTGTGCTGTATTGTAAACAATTAAAAGGAGGTAAAAAATGTTTTAACTGATCAAATTAAAGACTGAGGTGAATCAATTGGCTCATAATTGGTGAAATTGTGGACACATGGCCACTAAAACTAACCGTTTGGTAAATAATGAAGAATTCAAAGACAAAGCAAATGACAACGAGCCAAACCTGCATTGTGTTAACAAGTTTAAGGAAAACATTATGAAGGAACTTAAACTTGTGTTCAATTACCTAATTAGGAGCCTATTCACCTGAGTTCTTACCTCTTCTTTGTAATTGTTTGCAATATAACACAATAAGCATAACGAACATGGGATTTTTTTTCTTCAAAGCATGCATAGCTATTGCTAACATAACGTGGCTTAAGAGAGTAAAGAGTTTAAAGTGTTCTCTCTATACAATAAAAACACCTAATTAAGAAAAAAATAACCGCTTGTTAAAATTCTGGTATTGCAATTGTGGTTGGAACGAAAACCAGCATACACAGGGGGTCCCCAGGACCAGGATTGAGAACCACATGCGTAAGAGATGGTCTCCCTCAAAGTAATGACGTTAACTTCCATTTCCGCTAGGAGGCAGAAAAATTTACTAGAATGACGAATTCAACGCAGTCGCTGAACATTACTTGTTTAGTTCTTATTGTAAGTGTGTTAATGTTGTATTTTGATATTATTTGGTCTATACTGCTGTTCTAGTGTTGGGTAATGTGGGTTTTATGTGGGTCTTAAGGGTATGTGATCGCCACAGCTTTATTTTCATATTATTTAATCTGTGCTGCTGTTCTAGTTTTTGTTAATATTTTATTCTGATTTTAAGGAATTTCTACTTTTCTGATTTTTTTAATACAAAGTTTTGTAAGGACTAAAATGAATGAATAAAAAAATATATTTCTCTTCTCGAAAACTCTTTAGACTCAGTTTCTTAACCGAGGCAACTGCACTGTCCAGAGGATAAAAGTTTTGATTGTTTGGCAACATTTCTATATTTATTTAGTAGTCCAGCCACACACACACTGCACCTGCAGTGGTATTCACAGGAATTGTTATGTTTTTGTGTGTTCAAAGTGAATGAGAAAGCTACTGATGAGATTATAGGGTGTGATCTCAGCTGTACGTTTGGAAAACGATTTGCTCTGTTTCTGCGGGACACTCAAATGTAATTCTCGCTTTCATCTCATCATGAGCACAGCATAAATACGGTCACAGAGAACAGTCCATTCATGAAAAGAACACACTGTAAACACACATTTTCTGTAGGTAATTAGGATAATGTATTCCAACTTTAAAGCATAAGAACGAGAGTTCAGCTAACATGCACAAAGTATTTAAGTAAAACTGGGTTGTTTTAAACACACTACATGGACCAAGGAAGGAATGGTGAAAACTTGGGCTATATGTTACACATGCAGTAATTCAACTTAAACTCACACATCTTCTGCCTCATAACTATTCAACTGTGAATAATAAACACTATAGGCTCACTTATCACATTTATTTTATTTTCAAATGGATTCTCAATTATGAAAATATTATTTTTAAATCACTTAAATTACTCAACTTGTCTACTGAAATAGTCTAATGCTAGATTTGTATGGTACTGGACTTATATTAGCTCAGCACTTTCCCCAGGCTGCAGTGGGTGGAGCATTACACCATACAGATCTTACTGGGTATGGTCAGAGCCAGCAGACCTTACTGGGTGTTGCCAGAGCCGGCAGACCTTACTGGGTGTGGCCAGAGCCGGCAGACCTTACTGGATGTGGCCAGAGCCAGCAGACTTACTGCTTGTGGTTTGAATGATTAGTGGTTTTCCCTTCTGACACTAAAAATGTTTCCCATGAGAGAGTGTCGGTGTCGTCACTTCCTCATGCCCCAGTCACCGGTTGCCTAGCCGACCACTTCCCAAACGCCACGAGTCCACGCTCCCAGCCAGAGCCGCCTCACACGGCGGGCTGGAGCGTCAGGGTCCCCAGGAGAGCGAGGAGGGACCCCAGCAGCACAGCCAGCACCAGCGGCGTCCACCATTCCCAGCTGCTCCGGTCCCTCACCATCGCCGGGAACGACCTCACCATGCGCAACACTGGGTGGTCCCTCCTGGAGGAGAGGGAGGGAGTGTGAATAATGGATAGAGAGGAAGAAAGGGAGGATGATGAGAAGGTGAGCACAAATGGAAGGATGGTCCAGGTCAAAGGTCATGGGGAC
>CM056377.1:14890564-14925425 GCA_029718625.1 Synaphobranchus kaupii | reverse complement strand
GGCCCACTCTACAGGCACACACACTCTCTACAGACCCACTCTACAGGTACAAACACCCTCTATAGGCCCACTCTACAGACCCACTCTACAGGCACACACACTCTCTACAGACCCACTCTACAGGCACACACACTCTACAGACCCACTCTACAGGCACACACACTCTCTACAGACCCACTCTACAGGCACACACACTCTCTACAGGCCCACTCTACAGGCACAAACACCCTCTACAGGCTCACTCTACAGGCACAAACACCCTCTATAGGCCCACTCTACAGACCCACTCTACAGGTACAAACACCCTCTATAGGCCCACTCTACAGACCCACTCTACAGGCACACACACTCTCTACAGACCCACTCTACAGGCACACACACTCTACAGACCCACTCTACAGGCACACACACTCTCTACAGACCCACTCTACAGGCACACACACTCTCTACAGACCCACTCTACAGGCACACACACTCTCTACAGGCCCACTCTACAGGCACACACACTCTCTACAGACCCACTCTACAGGCACACACACTCTCTACAGGCCCACTCTACAGGCGCACACACTCTCTACAGGCCCACTCTATAGGCACACACACTCTCTACAGACCCACTCTACAGGCACACACACTCTCTACAGGCACAAACACCCTCTACAGGCCCACTCTACAGGCACACACACTCTCTACAGGCCCTCTCTACAGACCCACTCTACAGGCACACACACTCTATAGGCCCACTCTACAGACCCACTCTACAGGTACAAACACCCTCTATAGGCCCACTCTACAGACCCACTCTACAGGCACACACACTCTCTACAGACCCACTCTACAGGCGCACACACTCTCTACAGACCCACTCTACAGGCACACACACTCTCTACAGACCCACTCTACAGGCACACACACTCTCTACAGACCCACTCTACAGGCACACACTTTCTACAGACCCACTTTCTACAGGCCCAAACTACAGGCACACACACTTTCTACAGGCCCACTCTACAGGCACACACACTTTCTACAGACCCACTCTCTACAGGCACACTCTACAGACTCACTCCCACAGCCATTTTCATATTTATTACATTTATAATACATGTACAAAAATAAACAAAAAAGAGCACAGTTTGGTTCAGCTTTCTTTGGGCAAAGACTGGAGCCGGCAAACATGTAATCTGCTTAAAATAGCTGGTTAGGTTCAGAGAGAGGGAGAGAGAGGAAGAGTCCGAGACAGCGGTCATACTTCTCTATACTTTCTGTGGATCCAGGTAAAGTCTGAAGACATGGAAAACTATGTGCAGTTTGAAAAATTTCAAGCGATTTTTGTGAGGAGCAGCCAGTGGGCCACTGAGGATGAACTTTAGGGCTTTACGTGGGCATTCGGCCTTGTAACTATGACGGCTCGGAAACTGCAGCTCGGCTGATAGTCTACAGATTGAAAAGAAGCGATGGCTGGTCACTTGTATTCCAGAAGGCGCACATGCTTGTGTGCACTGTCCTCAATTTTTATTGGAGATTGCAGCAGGCCTACAGTACAGTTATATCATTCATATTTACTGCTAGATGCCTATCTGCCATGACTGTGGGTGTGCTTAGACTACAGTTTAATGTTCCGTACTGCCTCAGCCACACACGTGTGCGCAAAGAGGCCACCGTCTGAGGGACACGTAAATAACAGAAACTGTTTTTTTAACAAGCGTGTTACAAGAAATCAGATTCGAAGAGAGATTTCTCTTCACTCTCATTGGATGCCAAGGCGTAATAGGCCCAGACCTTCCGATGTACGCTACCTTCAAATACGGCGTGAAGATCTGTCATGAAATGTGCAGTCGAAAAGAGGTTTTTCTCTTAAGACTCCTTTTCTGCAATTTGCCTTTCGCTGAATCTAGATTGTCTGGATATTTTTCAGTCAAAATACACCTTAGACATGACTGCCACATTAGAATTTTTTCAGAGTAGGAAAACTTTCTAAATTCCCACAGGAGGGAAAGTGTTTTGTGTCAACGGTCCTTTGTCGACTGCATATGAAAAATACATCATCTAAGGCCCTGATTATCACTGCTCTCAGATTAACCTCGTGTTGAACCGTTCATTAGGGATTGGAATGGCTCCTTAAACACGTTTTACCAATAAAATGAACCCAGGAATGCTGCAGCTAGACAGGCTGAAGACAGCAGCTGTGTACTGTGTGTCCGCACCACAGCAGGGCTTCACTGAGGGGCTTAGATTGTGTAATGGTGATTTAATGCTGGTCAGTGTGAACATATGCCGGGGTCTTCTTGTAAGGGATGAGTTTTAATGATGTCACAGGGATACAACGCACCATCTGCTCAGCCAAGTTTGATGATGGGGGAATGCTCTAATAAGCTGAACCTGTGCACACGCACGCAGATGCACATACAAAGATGTAAACACACACATAACACATGGGCGTACACGTATTGTATTCATGCACACACACACACACACACACACACACACACACGCAGAAATGGCTCCTAAAATATGATTTGTAATATTTATGGAATGCAAACAAGGTGGGAATTTCACATGAACAACTTATTCAAAGGCTGTTTGCTTATGAGCATGTTTAAGGCATTCATTCATTCATTAGAAAAGTCTTGCATTGTCTTCTGCTTTGCTTGCTTAGACAAGTCTTCCTTTGAGGAGAATAAATGTTCATGGTCCACAAAGCGCCTTGATGCTTTTACCCATTCTGCTCCTTGAGCCCTTGGTGAATGCTCACGCATCACTTTCCAGGAGGCTACAGACAGGTTTAAGGACTTAAAATCAGAAATTACAGGTTTGTAATTATCTTGGTCAGTTGACCCGACGGCCACGTGTATTTGTCTGGGCATCCCAGATTATTTGTGTCTGTTATCCCTTCAAATTAGGGGAAGGACCAGCTGTTAAAGTCACAACTACTGACAGGATGTGAAGAACATGAAAGGCTTCGCTTCAGGCCAATCGTAGCCTTTTGTCTTCTCGAGGCCCACATTTAGAGCAACATGGGTTCGTTTCGTTCTGTACAGATGCACTACCTGCCGCTGTATCGTCTCCACCGAGCATGGGCGTTACGCAATTAGGATCAGCCCCAGGATGGGCGTTACACAATTAGGATCAGCCCCAGGATGGGCTGATGCATCACATGGCTGATGGTTGGTGGCGTGGCCATTTTGGACTGGGTATCAGAGCGTGATTGTTCCCCAAACACTCCAGGGACATGTTTACCATCCTCGTCACAAGGAGGACAGGCCCAGAAGGATGCAGTGATTCTTTATTTGCACAGTCTATATTATTCAAAGCACAAGGGCACACTGTTAAAACGCTCCCCATCCCAGCCTGTACCCCCAAGGTGATTAAAAATATCTAGAAGAGCTCCCTCGCGGAATGTCAAGAGACTACATATTATACCACAATCTGATCGTTGTTGCAGCAATCTAGCTGGAGAGGTGCTTTTTGTTTGTTTTTATGTAACCGAGTCTTGTGATAACACTGCGCGAGCGTCCAAACGTTTCTAGACTTTCTCTCCAGCCATTACCCGTGCTTCCCAAGGCATGTCTTTACAGTAGGAAACACAGAACTTTGTGTTTCATGTTCTGCCCCCAGAGGCGCAGCAAATTTAACGCTGCTCTGTGATCTGTGGAAAAGGCGTTCGCAGAGCCACACAGACACTGTCAATAATCCGCCCTGGCTAGTTCCAAGCTCTCAGTACTGTACTTAAAGGGTAATTCCACCCAACAATGATGTTTAATTTGTAGAAAAGTAGCTCTCCTCCTGATTAAAATGAGCTCTCAGCTGACTTTCTACCTGTAGTGATCAGAGATATAGCCCAAAACTACTGCGCATGTACCAGGTACCTGCTTTTTACTATGAACTACAACGACCAAGAGGGCTTACAGTTTCTGGACGGTGTCAGACAACACAAGTCACAGCTACTCCCCATTGACTGAATAACGTTACACCGGAGCTGAGATTTTACTGCTAGTCCTGCAACGTCTCTTCACTGGCAAGTTAGCCACTAATGTAACAGTTCTACTGAAGAAAATACCACCACTATTAGCTCGGTCTCCAGAAAAATGGGGGAAATAAGCCATTCATTTTGGAAAACACAGCCCTTCATTTATCTACGTTTGGTATCATCGTTAGCTGTTTTAGCTATGTTTGCTAGCAAAGCCAAAACTTTCCCAGTTGTGCAACTCGAACGTACTGATGTTGATAATAACACAGAAACAACGTGTATACCACCTTCGATATCCGACCTCCTGCCATAAATGAATGCAGGATTAGCTACTATGGCCTACTGCATGGCAAACCAATTTAAAAACCAGTTTGTTTTATGCAAAGAAACCTGTGGCTAACAACAGCTAACGACACTAGCTTAGAAAATGACATCATTAAAATTGCTTCTGTAATCGAATGCTCAAAGTGAAACCATTTAATTATGGTCAGCTCACTAATGTTAGTCTACTTTTCATGGTCATGGATCATAATGTAACATTAGTTGACATGGTTCCTTACCGGGTGATTCAATAAGGCAGAGCAATACCGGAGGCCACTCCACTCTGTAACTGACAGCACTCGAGTTCTGTTTGGTTTAGTTTGCCAAAACATCTTTAGGAAATAACGTAGCCTATCAATGTAATTTTCTGACATTATAATAATATAGCAATGATAGCTAGCTTGATCTATGATGTGTTCCTACTCAGAACCGTGACAGGCGCAGCATTTCTTCCTTCGCTGGCTCCGCCTACGTGCCTATGTAATTTACACGCCCACTTCACGCCACTGTAGTCTTTCAAAAAAGAAGTAAAAATTAAGTATACCTCTACCAAAATTTCAACTTTATATACAAATATCTCGGTACAGAATTTTTTTTTGCCCAGCCACAAAGAGAGACTTAATTAGTTGTGCCTTGATCTGTTAAATAAGGTTAATGTTGGGTGGATTTACCCTTTAATCGTATGTTATAAAATTATGACCAAAGAAATCTTGTAAGTCCCTCTAGATGTGCCTACTAAATGTCTTAATGTAATGTTCTCCACCCACTGTCAATACTGTGCTTTACATTCTGGAATATATGTGTGTGTGTGTGTATATATTATACATATACACATACACACATGCACAGCAGAATTGGGATTTCCGCACCATGTTTGCTATTGCATGTTGAGGAAGAGGCATTAATCTGTGTGATCTGGTGCTCCAACCTCACCCACAGCCTGAGCAAACTCTAAGGTTGCCAGGGAGTCTAACACCCACCGCACTGTGCCCGGGGTTGCTGGCTCTCTACTCTTACCATGGTGAGGACACATCTTCAATCTGCCGGCGTCAGCACTGATACACGTCACGGAAATGTGTTCAACTAAATGCGCTGATACATTGCCATTCTTTAGACTTATTCTGTACTCCCCTGAGGATCACAAATCATTACTATTACACATGCTGTTAAGGTATTACTGCAGAATAGCATCATTACAGTTAGGCATTTGCCTGGTAAGTGCTCTAGTCCTGATATACAATTTACACGATGTCCATTTATACATGAAGATGTATACACTGTACTGAAGCATTTCAGGCAAAGCATGTTTCTCTGTGGCACAATGAAATGCAATACTTGTTTATACCCATACATCAAGTTTATCTCTAGCTCCAAGCAGACCCTGCAGTTAAATTACCTTACTGTGGTATTCTGGAGAGCGCTTCCTTTCACTGTGAAGGAGTCCCCGGTCAGCCAGGAGCACATGAGTCCACCACACATAGGAACACATGTGAGAGAGGAATTCAGTCCGCCACACGTAGAAACACACACAAGCAAACGGAAAGCAGCAGCAGCAGCTCCCCCCCCCCCCCCCCCCCGTTCTGAGAGAGGCCTGCAAAGGAGAGGCCACTTTGCCTACCATGTCTAAGGGGACACATGGTTCTCTGTCACAGGTGTTAATAAAATCCCGGGAAGAGGGGCTAATGTTACCATCTGCAGGGGAGAACTTTGGCCCCTCAGTTGATCTGAATAAAACTTTGAGCCAGCTGTGAAAAGGGGGGGGCAGCGAATCCTGGCAGGGCGGCCAGATTTCGCAGCGGCGAGATGTGAGGGTATGAAATATTGCTTGTGTCTGAATCAGATCGGGCTACAAAATTGATTAATAATGCATTAATAATAACAGCATTAATAATGGGGACAGGTCTGAGTCATCAGCGGACTGGAGTGCAGAGCGGTGCGATGCTACTGGCCCCTGGCCCTGCCGTAGGGGGATCCGAGCTGCCGGGGTTACCGCTACTTTAGTTCCTCCCAACCAAAGTTATCAGCTGTCATCGTGTCTCCTCCAATCAGCACAAAGACACACCTCTCCTACAATCTACAGTAGTTACACCTCTCCTCCAATCAGCGCGCGTCATAGTGATCTCAGCTGGTTGCGTAACCTGCAGAATAAGCAGGACCAACGTGCTGGTTCCGCTCCGAATCAAACCGCACACTCGTCCCGCGTCCATCCGCCCACTCCCCTGCTCGACTCCGCCTACTCCCCTGCTCGACTCCGCCCACTCCCCCGTTCAACTGCACCCGCTCAAACACTCGCAGACGCACACTCCCACGCTCTAATAAACCCACTCCTCCCCTTTCCTCGCAGCCAGATTGTGCTGCACATTCCTGGGATTCTGCCCGGTGCCCATGGGTCCGGAGCCGGGGCTTTTGCGCTCGCAGAGACGATGCTTGACGCAGACAGAGCCGACGCGCTGGGCCCTGACGCTTGAAATAAGCCACACCGGGCGTGTGATAAGCACATTAACGGGTGTGTAAACAAGGGGAAATCCCAGCCAGGCACTCTGCAGTACCCTGCCTGTCCTAGCAGGGCTCGGATATATTTCACTACAAACAACCAAAGCCCTCACTGACTACAGTAATCCAGTGAAGGGTTGCTCTGCAACCTTGACCCCAATTTACAATGTAATTACAATTTAGCCATTTGGCAGATGCTTTTAACCAGAAGGACTTACAAAAGGTGCATTTAACATGGTGAGCGAATGCCACTAGGGCGAGAGACAGACGAAGTTACAGTCAACCAGGTGCCGCAGTCAAGGCGAGTGCCTCAAGATCTAAATCCTTCTTCACGACAACGTAATCTCTACCAGAGAAAATGCACACGATGACCCCCCGCCCTCCATAACACAAATGAAAATGGCCAGTTCCCATTCGTCCAGCTGTGTCATTTAACCTTGAAACACCTGATGCTGTCGTCTGAAGTTTTTCTGAAAGGCACTGGTTTCTATGCCACGTTTGAGTTTCAAATACAGGTTTACTCACTGGTATAGTCAATGGCGATTTCCCCCTTCACTTTGTCTCTCATGGAACAACCCCAATAACTTTGAGCTCTGTCAATCCTCGAACTGGAAAGATTGAGTGCAAAGTTGGGTTGTCCCACGAGAAACAATGCGCAGGGGACATCCGTGGTTTTATTTTTATGTCGTGGAAAATCTGTCCTTGGGATTTTGTCAGGTCTCAAATGCATTTATCGGGTCTTTAAAAACACTTTCCCATAGAAAAAAAGTTTCAGCATCATCTGGTTATTTAGTTGTAAAGCTAATGTAATGAAAACACTGCTACAACATTGTGTAGCATAATGGTTAAGGAACTGGACTTGTAACCAAAAGGTTGCAGGTTCGATTCCCAGGTAGGACACTGTCGTTGTACCCTTGAGCAAGGTACTTAACCTGAATTGCTTCAGTATATATCCAGCTGTATAAATGGATAAATGTAATAAGAAGTTGTGTAAGTCGCTCTGGATAAGAGCGTCTGCTAAATGCCTATAATGTATAATGTAATGTATTACAGCAGTGTTGTGACAACGGTGTTGCAACAACGTCTTGCACTTGCTAGTTTGGGCATGCTAGGTTTCACAGCATCGTGCACATGCTCTGTCGCATGGACAATACCAACATCTGTAAATCTGCAGGAACAACATGGCACCAGTCTTTTCTGAGACAGTCATTCAGCTTGCGCTTAGCTTGACGGAAGTGGGAAAACATTGCCTCAGGCATCATTCCAAAATATGCCATAAATGCTTAGTTGGGTTAGGATTTTGGATCTGTTGAATGAGAAGGCAGTAATGTAAATAATGTCAGTGTTGTGCTCCTCAAATCACTGGGCGACTGCACTGTAGATTAGGGCATCCGTAATCTTGAAAGACATCCCATGTTACATGGGGTGTGGATGACCAGCCTTACTTTCTGAAGGCAACAAAGTTTGCCTGGTTTCTATAACACCCCAGTATAGTTGAGAAAGTGGTTAAGACTAGTGGGAAAACTGCATGAAAACCATGTTTATCAGTTTATACTATGTACAGTATGTGTTTTTATGCCTGTAGACATCATTCCAATGTGTCATGGATCAGATTAGTCAGAAAAGGAAATGTAAGTCATTGAGATGAGATGTATAAAACCAAAGTGTAAGTGGTTTCATTCATCTCAGTTCTCTTGTGCTAGCAATGCCCATGGATTAAAATGGCATTGTTCATTTAGCAAACTTTTTACGCAGTGTACTTTCCCTGCCATAAAAATTATGCCTGAGATTCTGCAACTGTAGCTGTAACACATGAGGTACAGCTGTGTTATAATACACATGAGGCACAGCTGTGTTATAATACACATGAGGTACAGCTGTGTTATAATACACGTGATACAGCTGTTATAATACATATGAGGTACAGTTGTATTATAATACACATGCGATACAGCTGTGTTATAATACACATGAGATACAGCTGTGTTATAATACACATGAGGTACAGCTGTTATAATACACATGATGTACAGCTGTGCTATAATACACATGATGTACAGCTGTGTTATAATACACATGAGGTACAGCTGTGTTATAATACACATGATGTACAGCTGTGTTATAATACACATGAGGTACAGCTGTGTTATAATACACATGATGTACAGCTGTTATAATACACATGAGATACAGCTGTGTTATAATACACATGAGGTACAGCTGTTATAATACACATGAGATACAGCTGTTATAATACACGAGGCACAGCTGTGTTATAAAACACGAGGTACAGCTGTGTTATAATACACATGATGCACAGCTGTGTTATAATACACATGAGATACAGCTGTGTTATAAAACACACGAGATACATCTGTGTTCTAGTACTCATGAAATAATTGGAGCAGAGTAATCATTTGACGTACAATAAGTGAAACAATGAGTTTTGAATGGTGCTCATGTTTGCTTTGACTTTCAACAGAGGAAATTCAACAGAGGAAATACAAGAGGTTCCAGTTTGTCACAGGGAAATGACCACTTCAGTATTGCAGAAGTATTAATTCTACCCGCACAGTCCCAACGGGTTCTTATACTGAAAGACTAACAGTTGGGCACGTTTACAACGATTGGTTTCTAAAATTGATTCATGATTTCTTGCTTTTAGTTTCCTAATAATAATGAAAGAAAACTAGTACTAATTACCAGGTGTACCAATCTTTGGCTAGTTCCAGATACACTAGCTCCTTTCTCTCCCTCTCTCTTTCTGCTTGTCCCTCTATAATATGATTGACACTCCGTCACATAGAGCGCAAAACCTATTATGATTATTGTCGCATTACGTAAATATTAAGTGTAACTAATTGATTTTGAACTTGTGTGAAGGACACACTTTTGCAGTTAATTTTGTGAGTGTATTTTTGGGTAAACTATTATATGCCGATAACTTAAATTTTTTTTTTTTTTAAAAGACAGACCTACTAAAATGTTTCTGAGTCCAAGACGGGACCAGGTCCCATGGTACGTTTTTGCATTCTGAGCGGGGGCTGTGTTTAGGCTGTCCAGTCTCTGCTCTGCTCTCAGGGGCACAATAAATAACGTGCCCCTGTGTAAAATGTCAGCCGCTGCCAAAAAAAAAAGCCATGTGAACTGTGGTCCTTCAGTGCTCTGCCGGGACCACGCTCGACCACTCGCGTTTGCGGTCAGGCTCACAGCGAGCGGTACCACTGTGGTCAGACTCTAAAATGCGGTTCACCCAAAATGGGTTGAATGCCACATCTGTAAACCAGTAGAGTCCAGCAAACTACCCTTAGTATTTCTCCATGGGACTATTTCTGTGTTCAGTGCAACGTACACAAACGAAAGTCAGGGTCACACAAATAATGGCATCGCACAAGTGGTGAGAGAAGAGCGTTTGAGGACAGGTAAAAAGCCTCCCTGTGATGTGTTGATCTTGGTTCGGCATTTTAATTTGGCTCATAATGAATAAGTTTAGGATGTCAACAAAGGACACCTGATTCTAGATCAACACTTCTAAGAAGCTTTCTGGATCAAACTTAATTTAAAAACTTAAAAAAGTACTCCTGCTTCAGCAGTATTGAATAACCACTCTGATGTTAGGCTTGATTTTTTTTTTTAACAAAACCAAATTTTAGGGAGTCTGTTATGTAACAGTGGCTGATGGAGATTTCTGCACATGACCAACATTTTCAAAGATTAAAAGCAGTGGCAGAGCTTTTAGCTTCAGGATGTCTGAGAATGACCTTTTCCCTTATTGTGCATAAAGTACAAAGTGTTTTGAATCACGAGTTATGTTTTATAAGTTTGCCATACCAGAATTTTAACAAGCTGTTAATTTTTCTTAATTAAGCTTTTCATATTTTATATTATGCCACATTATGTCAGAAATAGCTGTGCATTCCATGAATAATAGTCCCATATTCACATTGTGCATATTGTGCTATATTGCAACCGATTACATTAAAAGAGGTTTACATTTTTTTTTTACATCATCAAATTAAAGACCGAGGTGAATAAATAGGCTCCTAATTGGTGGAAGTACAGACACCTGGCCACTAAAAATAACCATTTGGTAGATAATGAAGAACTCAGACAAAGAAAATGATAGCGAGCCAAACCGGCAATGTGTTAATAAATTTAAGGAAAAAATAATAACTTAAACATACCTGAGCAGCAACCTTAATTGAGCAAGACTTCGATTGTAATATAAACAGGCATACACGGGGGTCCCCAGGACCGAGTTTGAGAACCACTGCCCTGTGTGTTCTTCTTAAACTATAACTACCATAGTCACCAAGCTGACCATAAAGCACTGTGTGACAGGTCTTCTATTAATGACACTATGCAAAAGCAAGGGTTTGTTGATTGACAGATGATGTCATTGTAATGTACGTATGGTGACGTGATATCCAAAGGAAATATAAACACATGCATTACCTGGAAAGAAGAACCCTGTAAGTTACCAAAACTCTCACAGTAATAAAATTGGAAGGTATTCGTTTAATCTGTTTCACGAGTCCACCACTTGCAGTATAGTCATACCTTCTGCTTTTACTGGGAAACATTAAAGTAAGGGTTCACACAGTGCACGTGCTCTTACTGACTTTGACCGTCTTCCTCCTTCCTCTGGCTTTCAGCTGCAGTTAAAGACCTGCAGCTTCATCCAGCTTCACGTGGAAGATATTGCAACAGGTTGCTTTACGGAATGCTATTGGTCTAAATGCGGTTTTCAATAGGATCAAAGCTTGATATTTTTTGTTTTGATAAAACATAATAGTTTAGAATTTATATAATTCTAACAGTTTGCCCAGCTTGTTTTGATGTTGGAACGACAAATTCAGGACGGTGTGATTTAATTTCATAATTAAATTACGCGACCCCTATTAACGTTTTCATTACGTATACATACATACATACATACATACATACATACACACACTTCGCGTACACTTTGTACATACACTTCAGCATGCTGTTCTAAATTGGTAGCCTATTACTAGCGGGAAATCAATTATTTCACGTGTATTTCATTGAAAAGTAAACCTACACGAAACTTCCCAGCCCTTGCCACGGGAAGGGGATGTTGAAAAGTGGGTTGAAAAAAAAGAAGAGTTGCAACAGTACAAACAGGTGCAGAACATCTAAGTGCAGGTGCATAAAAGCTTTAGGAAAAGTGCCATGCCGCGCTGATGAACATTCGTCATCAAAAATATCACACGTGAGCCGCAGCCAGCCTGCTGTAGCCCACGTTTGTAATGCGCTTTTCTTTAGACGAAAACGGAGCCAACTTTTGAAATGGTAGCCTAAATAAATGCCTTCATTCCTATTCATTTTATTTTGTCAGAAAATGTATGGGGGAATGCTCTAAATGCGTACTTTAAATTATTTTTTTCTTCAACAAGACATCTTAAAATAAAGATGCGATGCAAGACTGCGCACACAAATTTCCGTGCAAATATTTTTATGTTGTTTGGATAATGCCATGTAGTGTTCTCTGTGGAGGGTTGTAGCTATTTAATTACACAAGTCCGTGTAATGATAAATCCCCGGAGCAAACCTAAACTAATAGGACGTGGAAAAAAATATTGGCACACAATATCCGTTTTGAAATTACACTAAATCCTCAAAAAATACTTAGGAGGGAAAGTTTCAGTCCGTGGTAGACTTTTTCCGACCTGTGGTATAGAGCATTCCCGATTTCCCGGTAAAGGGGGAACAGAGCCTGTACTGGTTTTAACTTCACCCTGGGGCATCCCGCGCCGCGCGTTGAGTTTTGCATTCCATAAAGATTTACACCAACACGTAACCGACTGTAAGTGAAGCACTGTAAAGGCGCAAAAAAGAGAATAACAGGACTGACCAAGTTGACGTCAAAAGTAGTTTTTTTTTAGTATCACCTAGGCTACCTCTCAAATATAGCCCGTCTACCGCAAATTCCATTTTGGAAAACTAGCCTGCAGTTAATCCAGAAGTGCTGCTATCCAAGCTAGCTTAGTGGCGTTTATCATAGGCTACCTCAATGTACAAATTTAAACGATCATAACAAATGTACCAAAGAGACGGGTCCTGTCATTCACAAATAATAGCTAAGCTTCAGATTCCCAAAACATATAAGAATTGCGCAGAAAAGCTGGATATGCGAATATACTGGAAGAAACCCTACCGTAATAAAGGTAACCATATCATCGGTGTGCACGGATCCAGCAGAGCCGACATTAAGGTAATATGTTTGTTTGTTTGTTTGTTTTTTTTTACAAAGGTTTCTTTCGAAACTTCTGTGCGTCGACCACCTCGCACGCGCTGCAAAAGTCCTGGGAGCATTCACTGAGCAAAGTCTCTCTCTCTCTCTCTCTCTCTCTCTCTCTCTCTCTCTCTCTCTCTCTCTGTTCTGCAGACATAATCTGCTGTTCTTTACCCATCCAGAGGAGTCAGATGGCTCACTGCGTGCTTGTTCTTCATGCCGTGGGCGGTACATACCGGAATGATAAAAGGCTTTGAATCTTTGGCCTATTCTGGCGCGCTGAATAACAGCAATAATAATAGTAATACACAGTGTAGTCGTTAATGGTTGTAGTATTGTAGATGTAATTGTAGTCATTGTTTTGCATCTTTGGTATATGCCACATGGATACTTGCATCTGGGATCCCTGTGTCTTTCCATTCATGTGGATCTAATCAGTGAGAGATTTTGCATGCTGTTGGCTCAGGCAGTTTTAACTTGTCTGACCTGTCTGAATGTATGACTTATTTTTCGTAACTTCCATGTGCTGGGTACAGTGTTTTTCCAAACAACCAACTTTAATCTAATGGGCATGCAAAGAGTCTGCAGTTGCTTATCAAATTAGCAGGGCTTGCATAAATGTCAATGGCTATTTAATGTAATTAGTTTAATAGATTGATGAAGTTAAACAGCATGAAATAATTATCATGAAAGATTTTAAACAGATGAATAGAAAGTGAAAGATCAACATAAATGTATGTACATAATTAATTATACAAATAATTTCATATTGTTTATTTGTTTGTTTGTTTTTGGGATTGTTTGACTGAAAGCTTGATTTCAGACTTGAGTAAATACGTTACTCAAAGGGACGGAGGAGGCACGCTGAGGGCAGAATTAATCTGAGCCTGACGCGAACGCGCGCTGCAACGCACTGCCGGTATTCAGAATTTCCCGCCACTGAAGTCCACTATGACTGACGGTACATCGGTCAGGCTTCAGGTTGGAATCTCAGGTCAAGGAGCACCAACTGCGTGGAGCCCCCTCTTAATTATTTTAATGGAACCCCCCTAAGCGGCTTGCGTTGAGACATTTTCAGCTTTGTTAGCTACGGAGAATTGGTAGCATTGTTAGCAATGCGCTATTGCCACTAGCAGTGCCTGCGGTTAAAAGTCGACATGGCGACCTGGACACTTTAGAGTTGCCCCCTTACTTGCACATATACAGTACACATACACACTCATTCTTTCTTTCTCTCTGTCGCAGGTAAACGCACATATGAGGCAGCCTCTATTAACTGCTGCCCTGCTTACATCTGTCACATTTTACTTTCTGGGTGAGTCATCAGGTGTTCTCTGGTACAGTATTGAGATTCTGTAGGGACATGATGGTGACACTAATATGGTGAGTCACAGTTTCCAGCAATTCCCTCTCATAATGAACACCCACAACAGACACAATAACACCCCCCCCCTCTCATGATGGAATAATAACCCCACCCCCTCTGTCATAATGAACAACCACAGCAGGCACAATAACTCTGCCCCTGGTTATAATGGACACCAACAGCAGGCACAATAACTGCACCCCCCCTGTCATAATGGACACCCACAGCAGGCACAATAACTCCGCCCCTGGTTATAATGGACACCAACAGCAGGCACAATAACTCCACCCCCCCCCCCCCCCTGTCATAATGGACACCCACAGCAGGCACAATAACTCCGCCTCCTCACTTTAATAATGGACACCAATAGCAAGCACAATAACTCTGCCCCTCTCTCTCTAACAATGGACACCAACAGCAGGCACAATGACCCTGCCTACTTCCTTATAACACACACAGGCACACACACCCACTCCCAAACAAGAAAATGCTTTTTTATGAAGGAACAAATGGACGTTTGGTCAGGTGCGAGCGGGTTGGAGGGAACCCACATCACTCGATAGGCCAGGTCCCCTGGAAACCTCCTACCTGAGACCCCACTCTGGAACTCCCTGTGCTGGTTTGCACTTTTATACTGCATGTTGTTATGACAACTTAACAATTTAAGGTTCATGTTGAGAAGCGTTGTAATTTGATCTGAAACACTTTCAAAAAAAGCATTTTTAAAGAAGTGTGCAGGCACCTTGCAGAAACATGTTGCCAGGCACAATTTAAAACTTGGGGCCCAAGCTGCTTTTCTTATACATGGAAAGCACCCTGTGTTTTGCAGAAACGTGTATTTTTGCTGCATAGTTGCAGCATGACTGAGCCCTGTGGTATGTTAAATACATAAACCACATTCTAATTTGTCAATAAATAGGTGAAGAGGAATGAATAATGAAGGCCCTCAGCAGCAGGAGGACTGAATGATTGATTATGTTCTGTGCTAACCTGTCCCATGCACACCAAGAACACTGACCAAAAACAAACCTGCTTATAAATGAATAGGACTTATTTCACAATGGAGTTTCGCTGGCAGTGTGACTGTGAGCAAGCTCAACAGCGCCCTCTGTAGGTGTCAGGTTCCCTTGCCGTGCCTGTTCCCTCTACACATCTGCACTGGCAGGCTGGCTTTCGGAGGTCCATCCTGTGACCTGCACGATCTGCTCAAACACAGATCTTAAGCGATCTTCTGTACTGTAATTGCCTGGGTTGTGTTGTGGGGTTCTCTTTGAGCTGGCAAACATCCAGCTGTCATTCATAAAAAGCAAAAATTATGAATGAACTCATTCCCTTGGCTGGAGACCGCGTTCTTTAGCTTAGCTGGCTAGTCACAAGTGCTGCACCAGTCTGCTTATGCAGCCATTGTGATTAAGGGCTATAAGGCTTGATGGTCATCGGTGGCTGGATATTTAAAGATTCTCTGTTTCTATTGGATTATATTGAAAATGACATCTCTCTCACTCTCCTCTCTCTCCCTTTCTTTCGCTCTGTCTCTGTGTATGTTATGTGTCTTCATTGTGTGAGCTCATACAACCGGGGTATCAGTGGATCTTACTGATGCTCACACTGGTGTGCACCCGAAAGCAGTTTCAGTTTCCGTTCAGTTCAGATTGCAGCGTCCAGAATACTGCGTTTGGATTGCTGTGTGCACCTCCCCTAGGCAAAAAAAAAAAGAGAAGAATTGTCCACGCAGCGCGTAACCCATATCCAGCAAGGAAGACCATTTTATTTTCCGTTAAACACTCGGATTTACAAAAAGGAAAAAACATTTTCACACACCTGCGTGCCCCAGTGCTCACCTATTTAAAATACTTCTGATGTCCCGTGTGAACTGTAGAAAATTGTAGGTGACTTCGACATAAAAAAATTAAGTCAACATTCTGCAAACAAAATTTTGAGTAAACTGAACTTCTGTACACAAAGTTGATTAACTCAAAATATCAATTTAGTCAAACTTATTAACGTGTGTTAGAACTGATGTTTTAAGTCCTTTGTACTGGAAAACATAAATGGATACAACTTAACTTAAGTTGATATAAGTTTTCATGTACAAAGGACTTAGAATATCAGTTCTAACACACATTAAGAAGCTTGACTAAATTGATATTTTGAGTAAATCAACTTTGTGTCCAAAGAGAGGTTGCAGAATGTTCTTTTTTTAAATGTTGAAGTCACCTACTATTTTTTACAGCGTGTGATCATCACTCTTCGTACAATTAAGCAGTCTGGGAGAAGGAATGTTCTAAGTGTATGTGATGTGTGTTTGAGCAGAACAATGTGCAGCGTGTTTGTGTGTTAAGGAGCTGGGAGGGGGGAATAAGTGGATCCACGTGGTGTTCTTTCTGAACGAGGTTTCATTCAGAGAACAGCCGGCAGCACTGGCATATTGCCGTTTCCATTTTTAATGCTCTAATTATCTCAATTACTTAGATAGGTCTGTTCAGATCCTCGCCAGTGGAAGAATTCACTGCTAAACAGCATCAGTCATTCCGAAAAGATGACAGTCCCGCCACGCCCTGAGCTTCAGGAGCTAACTCCAGGGACCAGGAGCGGAGCGAGGAAGCACGCGAGCGGAGACGCGCGTGGTCTGTCGGATCGCGTTCGAGGCGAACGCCTTCGAATGGAATGCCGGAGCGCTGAGATCGAGAGCAGCAGAGCCAAGATGGAGGTTGGCGGTAAAGACGTCCAAGTGTGTCAGGCCCGTCGTCTAAAGAGGCTGCGTTCCAGGGAACAGTGGTTCCTAAAGGTCTGGCTTCACGAGCCTGATTACGGTAGTGCTGATTGTGGCCAGTGGCCCTGCAGGGCACAGGGTAATTGGCCATGGATGTTGGGTGCCAATAATTGGCCTGCCGCAAACACACCTGAAGTGTTTCACTCCAAAGCAATGACTGTTCGGGATAGAGTGAAAGATGCAGTCACAGCCAGCGCACGTCTCACACTGTCTGCAGTCCGTCAAATTAACAAAGGGCGCGGCAGTGATTTTCCTTTGAGAGAAAAGGAAAAGGAAAACAAATCAGGAAGTACACTCCCTTTAACGTCCTGCTTATCGTTCAGTGTCTATTCAGCTTGGTGCCCCTTTGAGTGATGATCTCCCAAGAACCTGCATCCACCGCCAACATGACCTGCCACTCACGCAGGATTTCAACACCTGTACGAAACTTCCAGAGTTCCAAACTGCCATACCCAGACTTCACCAAAGACCATCTGTCCATATATCTAGCTCTATCAATCTATCTCTATCAAATTCACAAATGCTTTATTGGCATGACAAGATACATCTTATGTTGCCAAAGCACAGAAAAGAACATATTGGGATGGCAGGTATGCCATCCCAATATGGCATACCTGACATCCCATAGCCCCATACTTATACAGAACCGAGAGTTTGCCACTTTTGAGGATTTTATACAGAAATAACCACAATGACCACAGACTCTCAGCCCTTAAAAATATGAACTTCTGTACATTCTGACCTCATGTAACCACACAAAATTCAAGTACAACTTCACACAATAAAGTGCCAAACTTGGGATATTTCTGCCATTCTTCTTCTTCTTCTTGCCGATTTCATCATCAAAAATTATCGTACACTATCGCAACATGCTTAAGAGGGTGTCTAAGTACCCCACATGCTGTGGAAGTGCCCATAGCTCGGTGGTTACGGCAACGGACTTCCACACTGTAGATCGGGGAGTCTCACCAGTTCACTACAGTTGCATTTATTTTCGACAAAAACGATGTGCACGTTATGCTTTTCACATGTACGAATGTTCTTTTCACATGAAAGAATATCTTTATATTGCAAAGGCTAACAAATTTACCAATATTACTTGTTAATTTATACTGTTAAATTATACTTAAACAGAGGTCAGTAAGCCGACATGGTCTGGCACTGCTAATATTATCCAATTCCACTTCACTATATTTTATTCATCTGACTTCAATCTGTATGTAGCTGTGTTATAGCCTTGTGGTTAGCGTTGCGGACTCTGCGCTGGAGACTTGTGTTTAAAACCCGCCTTGACAAAATTAAATGTATTTTTTATTTATTGACAAAAAACGATGTGCATATATTATGCTTTTCACACGTAAGAATGTGACCATGTGAAAACGGCAGACAGAATTTCTCACTGTTAACAGTACTTTTTAACCAAAATATTGTGTAGCCTGCTAAGTGACAGCTGCATTTCTTCTGTTATTACCTAATATTGTTTTAACTAGCCTATTGTAGCTACCTTGCAAAGGTAAGTTTTTAGTTATATCATCTACTGACATACAAACCATTAGTCACCACGTCTACTGTAAAATACGTACCATCATGCATTTAAAAATATTGCAAACACTTTAATTTATTTGTAGTTCACTTTCTTTGAGCTAGAATGCATGTTTGTTTGCATGCATTCTCTATGCATGTCTCTCTCAATGTAATTATGTTATGGTTCATACATTCATATGTATTATCATCGTCAGTAATTATCAACATCTGAATTGCAGATGATTTCCACTATAAATTATTTTCATTTGACAATTATTTGACAATGATTGTCATTTGACACTTTGACATGGCACATAAAGTTTCAATAACCACATTCTCTTCAGATGGTAAGATGAAAAAACATAGGGCCAAGTTACATGAAATAATTTAGGAAAGATTAGGCAGCATTGCTTTGGAATAGAGCTAGTTTAATTCGTGTGAATCGTGTCAAGTAAAATCAACCATTGTTTCTTATTAATTTATGGGCATAACAGGGTTTAAAATATGATTGTACACCGCTTAGTTTGGTATAAGGGCAGAAGTTACTTCCGATTACGCAACGCAAGACCCACCTTGATGGGATGAGTCGGATGACTGTCCGGTGGAAAATGTTAATGCAATCGCCTCGGAATGCATTTGCAATTCAATTTTGCCACCTTTGTAGCTTATGGAAGACCAAATGTGACAACATTAAATAAATAAATAACGGTCAGTAATAATCAATTGATAATGAAATAAATAAATAGGCAATTAAATAGTTCATTAAATACATAAATAAGCAATGAAATAAAGATCTATTCTTTATTTTACGTCTCTTTTATTTATTTCATGGCGTATTCATTTCAAAATGACTCGGCCTATCAGTCAGCATGGAAGGGGCAGGGTCAGCTATGATTGGCTGCTTCGCTTTCTGGAGCCAATGAGACGTTGGCGTCATTTCCCGATAAACCATTCATCTGAAACTCGTAAATATTACACAACTACAGTTATACAGAAAGGTAAAAGCATGTTTTGCAGCTTTTCCCGTTAACTATGTAATGGCTAACAGCTAACTTCAACTTTACTTTGAAAATATAGCGTTGTGTTGATACTGATGATGATACTGATGATGTCCATACATTTAACCCAGCTTGCAAGAAATAGTTTGCATAAACAAATGAAAAAGCTTGCGAGCTCTGTAGGCCTAAGTTAGCAAACACAAGCTAGATAGCCTTCAATGAATTAACTAGATGACGCGTTTAACACAAAATAACACGTTAGCGATGTATATTATTGTAAACAGGGATGTAATTTGACTTATCTACTGTGAATGCGTCGTTAGCTAATGTTTTATAACTTCTTGTCGCGTTGTCAGATATACAAGTCTCTTTCTATTGCTCTTTCTATGGTTAACAGATGAGCTGACCATGCGGAGAAGAAGCAGGAAGTCCCCAGACGGAGGAGCTGTAAGTATGAGTTTTGTTTTATTTTTGTTTTTATGCACCACATTTGGTGTATATTGGTGTATTACCACATACAGTCATACATACTTCTACTTTTATGCAATCAGATGAGTTTGTTTTAACTAAAACAAACAAATTTGATTGTGTAGTAGCGTGTAAGACTGACTGTAGTAGTGCACTAATAGAGAGTGGGGCCTAGACAAATTCTCAATTTTTTCACCTTGCCACAAAATTTAGTGCTACAAAATATTTGCATAACCCCCTGCATTGTGTTCTCAGAACTTTCAGGGGGCCCACTCCTGCCACTTCCCCTTCAGTCACACCATCACACAACTCCCCCACCCTTGGGGACCACCAGCGTTGCTCAGGTGTGGCACTTGGGGAATTGAACCAGCAACCTCTACCCTCGTGAAGTGCAGTCCAACCTCCTGCGCCATGGAGTCCTTTGCATTTGTGTTCAGTTTTTCTACAAACTTAAACAGCACAATGTACAAAGGCTGTGCAAAATTAAATGCGAGAGTGGAGATTGAACCCCAGACCTTGGTGTTGGGAAACCAGAACCATTCCTTTGCACCACTAATTTCCTCTTCTTTGCCTGGCTTTCCTGTGGTGAATTCATGAAGACAAGACCTAAAAAATGCAAAAAGAGGAGAAACAGGGACTTGAACCCTCAATGTCAGTATTCAGAGACTCTGACAATACCTTCATGCCGCCGTCATGTTAGCATTTTGGTGGGTGCTGCATTGGACAGAAGATGAGACCACAGAAATATAAGAGAAATTAAGACAAAGCATGAGATTTGAATCCTGAAGCCCTGTGTCCACAGACAAAGACAATACTTTTGTGCCAAAGTATCCTCAGCGCTTCTGCGTACTCTGCAGTGGAGAGAAGAAGATGAGACCACAGAAACACGAGGAATAAAGATAAAGAACAAGGTTTGAATCCCCAAGCTGAACTTCCAGAGACAAAGGCTCTACCATTATACCACAGTGGCTTTGGTGCTTTCCAAGGTGATGCAGTGGACAGAAGATGATGAGACCACAGAAATGCAAGTGAAATAAAGCATTAATCAGCTCTGTTGTAATGCCATTTGTTGTCCAGCAGAGGGAGGCAAATCCCTCACCTGTAGTACCCTGCACTGATTCCACCAATGTACTCCTTCCAACTCCCTTTTAACAAAGATTGGCCGTTGGGCCAAGTTAAAACAAGCATTTTAAAATTTGTGATTTGAACATGTGATTCAAAGTCCCATCCAATCAGACAACCTAATTAATGGGGTAAAGGTGTAACGGCTCACATGTGTATCTGAAGGTGATTAGTTAGTTAAAAAATGTATGCCTTGGAATGTATGTTTTCCTTCACAATGATAAAACATGAGATATACAGTTAATCCAGCCAGTAATGCACTTCAGAGAACACTCCTCTCCCCTGTTTTCATGAAGAGCATTTGGTGTGCGTTGGGGGGCAGGGTTTGTAAATGTACATTATTTCCATTTAAATTATGAAGGATAATTCGGTGTGTGCTTTGGAATCTTTTTCTGCCATTAAATTTCAGCCTTGAAAGTTGACTGGTGCTGTCAGTGCTCAATAAAAATAATATACAATCAGAACAGGTTCACTTTCAGTAGATCTTTATTAAAGGTTGTATCAGCGATTTTGGGTGGAAACATAAATACATTTTTTTTCCCTCACGATCCGCTAGCTGCCCGCCCCATAAGCAGGCCGTCAAAAAACCGCGTCTCTGTAGGCAGCCTATGCTCCGAGATCGTACACAAAAACAAATGGTACTACCAACCACTCAAAACCAAAATAAACAGTATTCCAACCAATCACAATGATCTGCACAAACGCTAATACTCTTATCTCGCTGAAATCTTGACGGATTTACAAACGGTTTGGTTTCTTACAAACGTTATTAACGTGGTTATAATTCTGGATGCTTGAACACTATTTTTTAAAACATAACATAATTATTCATAAGTATGTTTGTTTGGGATTTCGCTTCAGAAGTGACGTCACGTTTGTGCAGATCATTGTGATTGGTTGGAATACTGTTTATTTTGGTTTTGAGTAGTTGGTAGTACCATTGTTTTTGTGTACGATCTCGGAGCATAGGCTGCCTACAGAGACGCGGTTTTTTGACGGCCTGCTTATGGGGCGGGCAGCTAGCGGATCGTGAGGAAAAATCAGATGAATGTGATCATTTATGTTTCCACCCAAAATCGCTGATACAACCTTTAAATTAGTTAAATTGTGCGCAACATTAAAAAAACACATACATTCGACAAACACACACAAAAAGACTGCCAATGACTGAGTGCTGTTATTTTTTTAATCAGACTTGCTCTGTTGTAATACCACTTGTTGTCCAGCAGAGGGAGGCAAATCCCTCACCTGTAGTACTCTGCACTGATTCCACCGATGCACTCCTTCCAACTCCCTTTCAACAAAGATGGGCCGTTGGGCCAAGTTAAAACAAGCATTTTTAAATTATTTAAAAAACATGTTGAAAATCAAACCAACAAATTTAAAATGAGATACATGTATTCTGTATTTTGATGAAGACAATCTCCATATTTTGTGTAATTTAGCATAATTTAGCATCATACACAAAACAGGTTATTCAGCAGAATGTTTTTGTGTTTGCGTTTGATTGTGTGTGTGTGTGTGTGGTGTGTGTGTGTGTTTCAGTTCTGGTTTTTAAATAATATTGATATTGAATGGAAATAGTGTTGCCTGTCTGATGTGTGCAGCTGACTATAGACTATAGTGCATATTTAGTTGTTGAAATTAAACTGAATGTTTCTATTAATTGGGCCGGAAAAGGCTAATATTTTACTTTCCTGGTATATTACCCCCTCCCCTTTCTTAAATTGGAACCAAATTCCACTTGGTGTGGCTGCCATAGTTCATCCTGGAATTTTAGGAATTCCCCCCTTGAAGCAAGGGAAGGGAATGACAGGAAGAGTGCCGAAAATTTGGATCCACGTGCAGCTCCGGCATGTCAAGCAGAGGGAGCCAAATCCTTGGCATAAAATGTCCTTTGCAACAGATTTTGCACTCCTGTCAAGTAATTATCAAACCCAGGTAATTACTTCTACATCCAGAAAAGGTGAAACCACAGCTGATTTAATAAATGAAGGGATTATACCCATGTTAAGAGATTTAATAGTCATATAATATAGTGGCCAAATACATTAGACTTCTTGGATATAAGAAGCAAGAAGGGGGTTGTTTGAGTATCAGTACCATTTAGCTCCTCATGTATAATTTCATTTAAAGTGTCAAGCCTCACCTTGTTTTGACAGAAATAATACATTCAACGTTATCACTTATCAATGTTCAGTATCACATATGTGATGTTTACCAGCCTCTGAAGAAAAAAAAGATGAACAATTTCTCACAAGGGAAGGATCAGCGACATCTTTTTCTTTGGCATAGTCAACTGTCACAGAAAAATCCTCAGTTAAGATAATCAACCCCACAATTTTACAGTTGCAGCTAATATAATCAAACGGGGCAGCGCAGTGGTCTTGGGTTCGAATCACAGCCAGGGGACCTTCTTTGTGGAGTTTGCATGTTCTCCCCATGTCTGTGCGGGTTTCCTCCGGTTTCCTTCCACAGTGCAAAGATATGCAGGTTAAGCTTATTGGAGACTGTAAGTTGCCCATAGGCAATTATATATAATTACTCACCAATAGGCAATGTGAGTGAATGGTGTGTGTGTGTGTGTGTGTGTGTGTGTGTGTGCACCCTGCGATGGATTGGCGACCTGTCCAGGGTGTATTACTACCTCTCGCCAAATGCATGCTGGGATAGGCTCCAGCCCCCCACTCTTGCGGCCCCTCACCAGGAATAAGCGAGTTAGCTAATGGAAAGATAATCAACCCCCATACTGATACATCCTCAGCTGAGATAATGAACTTCAACCCTGACAATTCATTGTGTAAAATAATAAAGTGCCAAACAATTAAGTCCATAGCTAAGATAACTCCCGCACTGATGTATCCTCAGCTATGATAATAAAGTCAACACTGATAACTCCTCAGCTAAGTTAATTATCTCCATAACATTACGTTTTCAGCTAAGATAATTAACTCCCATACTGATACGTCCTCAGGTAAGATAATCAACTGGAACCCAAGACACATCATCGGGTGAGATAATTAACTGCATATACATGTCCTCAGCTAAGACAATTAATTTAAACCCTGACACCTCATTGCATAAGATAATCAACTCCAACACTAACAATTTCTGGGTTGAGTTAAATTCACATGCTGCTACATCCTCAGATTCCACAATGATGTCTTCAGTGAAAATAATTATCTCGAACCCAGACACATCCCGAGGTAAGATAATCAACTCCACACTGATATGTACTCCATCCAACCATTATCTAACCCGCTTATTCCTGGTCAGGGTCCATCCATCCATTATCAAACCCGCTTATTCCTGGTCAGGGTCACGGGGGGTGCTGGAGCCTATCCCAGCATGCATTGGGCGAGAGGCAGGAATACACCCTGGACAGGCCACCAATCCATCGCAGGGCACACACACCATTCACTCACACACTCATACCTATGGGCAATTTTAGTCTCTCCAATTAGCCTAACCTGCATGTCTTTGGACTGTGGGAGGAAACTGGAGTACCCGGAGGAAACCCACACAGACATGGGGAGAACATACAAACTCCACACAGAAAGGCCCTCGGCCGGGATTCAAACTCGGTACCTTCTTGCTGTGAGGCGACAGTGCTAACAACTGCACCACCGTGCCGCCCCTGATATGTACTCAGCTTAGATAATGAACTTGAACCCTGACAATCTAAGAACCCTGACAACCTAAGACAATGGACTGCTACACAACGATGTCCTTAGTCTAGATAACTCACACACTGGTGTAGGCTCAGCTAAGATAATCAACTAAACACAGATAAACCCTCAGCAAAGATAATCAAGTCCACAAGTGTGGGATTTCAGCTAAGATAATTAACTCCAACATGGACACATCCTAAGCTAAGATAATTAAATCCCACACAAGATAATGACCTCCACACTGACACATCCTCAACAAAGATAATCAACTCCACACTGACACATCCTCAACAAAGATAATCAACTCCACACTGACACATCCTCAACAAAGATAATCAACTCCACACTGACACATCCTCAACAAAGATAATCAACTCCACACTGACAATCATAAAGTTAGTCATAAAGAATGTGTCATTATGGATTAAAGCGCTTTTTGCATTTGTGTAGGGGTGTACCCACCACGTGGCAGATAGGGAGTGGTGGATACACGTCACGCATTCTGACAAAAGGCTTCCGCAGAAGCTACACTTGCTTTTCCTCCGGGAACCTCCTCGTTCCTCTCTCCTCACCCCTCCGAGGAGGATTTAGCGGTTTGGAATGTCCTTAAAGATGGCGGACCTCAATCGATTTTCGGGTCAGGCGAGGAATGAGGAAACAAGGATGGATAAAATAAGCGATTGGAATAAATCCATAGTCAAACTCATGTCCTCAGCTGAGATAACTCATACACTGACACACCCTCAGGTAAGATAACCAACGCCACGCTGACACACTCTCAGGTAAGATAACCAACGCCACGCTGACACACTCTCAGGTAAGATAACCAAAGCCACGCTGATACACCCACAGTTAAGATAACCAACGCCACGCTGACACACTCTCAGGTAAGATAACCAAAGCCACGCTGATACACCCACAGTTAAGATAACCAACGCCACGCTGACACACTCTCAGGTAAGATAACCAACGCCACGCTGACAGACCCTCAAGTAAGATAACCAATGCCATGCTGATACACCCACAATGAAACAAATCAACTCCACAATTAAATTAATCAACTCCACAATGAAATGAATCCACGCTGACACACTCTCAGGTAAGATAACCAACGCCACGTTGACACACTCTCAGGTAAGATAATCAATGCCACGTTGACACACTCTCAGGTAAGATAACCAACACCACGCTGACACAACCTCAAGTAAGATAACCAATGCCATGCTGATACACCCACAATGAAACAAATCAACTCCACAATTAAATGAATCAACTCCACAATGAAACAAATCAACTGCACAATTAAATGAATCCACGCTGACACACTCTCAGGTAAGATAACCAACGCCATGTTGACACACTCTCAGGTAAGATAACCAAAGCCACGCTGATACACCCACAGTTAAGATAACCAACGCCACGTTGACACACTCTCAGGTAAGATAACCAACGCCACGCTGACACACCCTCAAGTAAGATAACCAATGCCATGCTGATACACCCACAATGAAACAAATCAACTCCACAATTAAATGAATCAACTCCACAATGAAACAAATCAACTCCACAATGAAATTAATCAACTCCACAATTAAATGAATCAACCCTGACACATCTTCAGGTAAGATAATCAAACTCAGACACTCTCACATCCTCAGGTGAGATTTTAACCCTGAGATAAAGGTGAGATACAATTTTAATCCTGACACATTCTTAGGAAATATAACAAACTACCACACTCAAATTTCCTCAGATGAGATCATCAGCTGAAACTCCAGGGAATAAAACGTCTTCAGCTGAAACTCCAGGGAATAAAACGTTTCAAGTGTAGATACGCACGAACGAATGCAATACGCAGCAATACATATTTGAATTTGAACTTTTTTATATTTATTATTTACTCAGGGAAACAGCATTTTTACAGCACAATTTGCATTAAATCTCAATACATCCTGTGTACAACAACAAAACCATGACATTAGATTCTTTGTTTCTCATTTTTACATGGAGTGAAAACCCAGACAGATTTTACAAGCATATCTTTGTACAGTCAGCATACCGCTTTCAATAAATGTATACATTTTTCCTCTCTGTTTTTTTTTTTTAATATAACCTGGAAGCAAAAATATTAACAAACCACCAAGGACACATGCGACATCCAATGTGAAAACATTTAAATTCTCCAGTAACTACTGAAGTTGAGTCACTTTTTTCCCCCATTGTTATTCTGTGAAATTTTCGGGTCTGCTGTACGGATCTGGATGGGTGGACAGCACACAATTTATTGAGCCAATTAAATGATCACCTGATTACATCACTGGATCACCATACAGATAGAGACATTTTTTTCTCCTCACATTCACATGCGCAACGGCAACCAAAATTAAGCTTCAGATCTCTTCTCGTAGAAAACAAATGCTATGTATTTACAAGGTATACCAATAAAGAAACCACATTCGTACTGTTCACTTGAAGATAACTGTAATACTCCTTGTTTTTCAGGCAATCGCCAAACAATAGAGTAATAAAAAAAGGGAGGGTGTTTCAGTTGCTTGGGGATCAAAGAAGGCAGCATCCAAACGAGGAGAGCTTGCATTAAAAAAGGACGTGGTTCAAATGATATGCATTTCAAACATAACGTGTCATTTTCACCGAAAACATTTTTTTCCATTTTGCATACATATACTGAAAAGACTTGAAAAAACTGGGAGCACTTAAAAAAGTTAGTGAAGACCTAAACGTTGCGTTAAATCAATTCTGATAGAATACATTTGATCCTCTTGGACTCTTAAGTGTGAGCTAACACTAAGCCTTTTACTATGCATGTGTGTATCCAAGTATTCAAAACAGTGAGAGAGATAGAATTTCACCTCCGTAGGATATTAAGCTAGTGCTCAATATCCTACCACTGCTCTATGCTAAATGCGGAAATACGCAGCAATTATGAATGCATAATTTTCCCCAAACATTGTAAACACAGACATTGTGCTGCTGACCAAGAAAATGCCCTTTTACCATTTACACTTTTCCCTTCATTTTTGATAAATAGATGACAAAGTAAAATGCTTTGTGCAATTACAACTTTGAATTAGCAACGTTTAACAAACAAGACAAAAAGAAAAACAGGGGTAACGTACATTTAAAGTCCACAACTTCATATACATCATGACTCAGAACCAGTAGGAGATTAAAAAAGAAAAAAATTATCAACATTTCCTTTTTTTGATAATTTACAAACAAAGTCATATTTTCATTATGATATGCTGTTTTCAGACAAAATGTTTGCTTATATTTTATACGTTAAGAAAATGCATTCAAAGCACATAGTCTACGTTGCATAGAATTACGTCAACAGAACCTATGGATTTGGTTAGAATATTAGGTTGGCACATGTGAAAAGTAAAATTTTTTTTTATAAACCAACCCTTCTGTATTTTAACACTGTATGAGCAAAGTTGACACATTTACTCAGTTATGTCTCAGCATTGCATTTAGTGCCGCTGATAGAGCCATACGATTCAGTTATTTCTCTACTGCCAGTTTAAAAACCTCACAAGACAGTCTGCTGGGAGATGGGCAGTCAGTAATTCAGTCACTTGTCACTTTGCATCAGAATTGCACTGTTCAGTTTCTGATATTTTACATTGAGTAACAAAACAAGGAAAAAGACTGATACAAACACATTTATGCATCAGTACGATAAAGCAGTCTTGCAGTAAAAGGCTGTATCCATGACTACAGGTGTAGCTGGTTTTTCTGGGGGTGCATGATGAAGACGAGGGGACGGAATCCATCCACAACCCCGTTTGAATAACGAACACTGAGTTCAACACACGTGGACAGACCAGCAAAAGAACAACACACAATACTGTGGACGACAGCTAGAACCATGACTCCACACGGTCAGACCACAAATTCAGCATCACGACACTCCTGCACTTATATTACGATAAGCTCTGTTGAGACACAAAATTGTAACCTACAGTACGTCTGACGACATTTTGCACATGTAACATTAACCCATGGTAAATGTTTAAAAGACAAAAATCATATGACTGTAGACTGCAAACCCATAAAAAAAAATCCAGTGCCATTTAACAGAATTAAAATCGTGGCCTTGTTTGACTTTCTGAACAGGAAGTCACTTTCTACATTCTATGATATCACATAGTGCAAACCAATCTTTTGGAAAGTACAACTGTATGCATCTAAGGGTTATTTTTTCATGATATGAAATCAAAAATATATGGTGCTTAAATTTTATATAGTAGTTATTCCCTCTATCTTCTGTTCTGAGGACAATGTGGCTAAACAGCCATATATATATATATGTATATATATATATCAGAATTTATTTTATAATCTTTTATTTGTGCTCAATGTTACACATTCATAACACCTTACACCAAAATCAACCAATAGGATTGTCTGTGACAGGATATATATATTTATATATATGTGTGTGTTTTTTCACGCAAAATACTCCATTATGTACAAAATAAATCTTATTTATTACATGAAGTTATTTTATTCCTGTGCATGTGTGTGATTTTACACCATAACAATATCCATGCACACCAAACTTGTGTTTGTTTTCATTCAGGTATCTGTTAAATGTATGTTTTGTACATTTTTCCATCTTGTATTAATCTAAATGTACATGTATTGTTAAGACACAGGGGGTCTAGCAGCAAAAAGAGTATTTTCTATATGTACAGCCTTGCCTTCAGTCACATACAACCTTTATGAAGAAAAATATGTATCTATGATATTCATTTTACACTGAAAATGGTAATAGATCCTTTCTATTACCTGACCACAATTCTTAGTTGAACATATATCCCACCATTCTGGTGAAAAAAATAAAATACAAAAATAAAAATATAGACTGCATCTTTGTTGATTTACTCAAAATCTGATCAAATTATATTTAAAGATAACAAGTCTACCTGGAATTAACTGTGTTGCCGGTTTATGGAATACTGCAATGCAAACAGCAAGAAAATTAATTCTGCAAATTAATTTTAAAAATCCAAAAATGGATATATTTCTTTTACTCATTCCCCTCTTCAGAGGCAATATGACAATGAAACCGGGGTAGGGGCAGGGCTGGGGTGTGACATCGTAACGTTAGATTCAGCTGCAGCGTCTTGACGGCGTGCATCTCCCAGCGGGCCTGCGCACATGGTCCCCTGTCATGTGAAGATGGTCAAGTTTGGCCTCTCGACCAAGCTCCTCCTCTGCATTTCCCCACGCCTGGATTTGGCTGGGAAAAATACAGTGGGCGTGTCCTTGCCAATCCTGTGTCACTCAGAAGCTCCTCCCACTCAGTCAGAGCGAGGGGCACAAGGCAACAATGGAAACTGCTGTCCCTGGACATTCCTACCTTCCATTTGCTCCCTTTCTTTAAGACCCCAGCCTGGCAGTAGGGCCCTGCCCCTTGACCTTTCCACGATCTCTCCTTCCATCTCCTAGGGGTGGGTCTGCAGGGAGCTGGCCAGCAGCTTGTGCCAGCTGACGGCCCGTTTCCGCAGGTCCACCTTATCCAGCCAGATGTAGGCCTCCCCTATCAGTGTCTTCTTCACAAACTTCCCCCCGTTCGACACCAGGAAGAGCTGGATGCAAGGGAGGCGTGCAAGAGACGATCAGTGCTACTGGTCTGATCTAAGCCCAGCCCATCACTTAAAAAAGTTTTGCCTCGATTCCTTGTGTCCGAAATTGCTTTTACAGTGTTAAGACAATGTTGTAAGACTGTTTAGCCATGGCTATTTTCTGCCCCTGTCCATCTTCCAAGTTAATATACCGTATATATTCATGTGACTAGAAGAAAGGCTAAAGCCTGCTGCCAATGCTTCTCTGTTGAGGTTTGTACTTCAACAATTTTCTTCTTTAAATCAATATGAAATGTTTGGTGGGCAAAAGAATGCAAATAGCATAAATAATGAAAAAACAACTATTTGTTCAGGGCAAAACCACAATGTTGTTTGGAGTTAAGCCAGTCCAAAGTCTTGCTAATTCTCTAAAACAATCACACTCACATTCAAGACAGTACAATACCTAATTAATATTCACACTTGAAATAGATTCATCAGAAAGGTGACTGACTACTAAACTTTTAAATTCTATTCATAAATTTCAGAGCAATCAGAATGATGAAGGCGCATCAGTAATGATACTCCTAACCGTCTACTGTATGCCTGGGAATCCTGACACATTCCTCTGGAAGATCCAGTAGCCTTTTTTTCTTTTACCTGGATGGAGTGTCCCGCGGGGTTCAGGGCGAATCGGAACGTCTCGTTGAAGGACGGCTCTCGGTCATGCCGGCACACTCTTGTCTTCTTTTTTATAACTCTCTTTTGCGTCGCCACGTTGACCACGTAAAGCTTCACATACAGGTCTAACATGTGACAACAAAGCAATTATTCTCTCACTAAATAAGTACTGTACCTCATCAACAAGCTCAATCTTTTTTCTTTTTTTTTTTGAAATACCAAGCATCGGTACCTGCACAATTTGACAGAATAGGTAAACTACCTGCAAGTATAGAATAGGTAAACTACCTGCAAGAATAGAATAGGTAAACTGTCTTGTTGAGGTAACTGCTTGCCATCTGGTTCAGTTAACAGTTTTTTTAAATCTCTGGTCTTATTTCAGTGTGTCCAGAATGAAACTGGAGCACTGGACTAATACCCTCCTAATCTCTTACTTGAGCTTTGGTAATTGTGAAACTTTCACAATTCTCAGAACATTTCCGCAACGCTGCAGCGACGTCCCGATGCAACGCGTGGCGGACGCTGGCCTGCGGGCGGGGCATACCTGGTAGGTGGTCGGGAGTCTTGAATTTGTAGGTGATATTTCTGCACTGGAGAATCTCCACAATCAGCTGCTCCCCCTCTGTCTTCATCTCCTTTTTCAGTGCAATTTTAATCTCCCCCATCATCTGTGTTTTACCTGCAGGGGGAACAAAGTAATATAAAGGTGCTAAGACATGGGAAAAATGGACTGAGCAATCATTTTATTATCAAATCATACTGTACAGTATATACAGTATACCCAGAGGCTGTGAATCATCTGAAGTATTGAACCTGTTTGATACCATCAGCAAAACATCATGAAAACAACAGCTCCCACCCCCCCTCCTCTCCCTCATTAATTGCAATTTCAGTTACACTTCCAGGTCTAATTAAAAGTAATAGTTCATTTTTGAAAAACACACAAAGTCCATTAAAAGCCAGGAATTAAGCTGCTCCCCAGTGGTGTGGAACAGCTGGTACAGCCATAGCCTTCATTAAACCCACACAATGCCTGGGGTGGGTCTTTCTGCTGGAGCAAAGCCATGTCTCTGTGTGACCCATTTCGGCAACGCAGCTAATGTGTCACCCGTGACCTGATGGTGCGATAATGGAGAACGACCGGGGCGCAGTGACCGGGGCGCAGAGCTCTAACTCCGAGGAGAGTCAGGGGGAAAAAAAACTAAACTAAACAAAAAGAAGTGCTCACGCTGATGAGAGGCGAAACTGTCCGTGCTTCTGACGGTGGAAAGGAACGCGTGTTAGGAGCTCACGCCATTAAGAGCCCACATAGAGCACCTGGATCAATAGGTGCGTGCTAGCGCGGGGCGAAGGGTTTGAGTGAAAGCTTGCTGCGGGCCAAAGGGTCTCCCGACGCCATCCATTACGGTCGCTTCTAGCTCTGCGGAGTGCATTGAAATGAAACCGAGAGAGGAGCATTATGGGTAGGCTAACCAAGCAAGGCCCATTGATGTTGATGAAGGCTGAGTGAGGGATTAGAGAACTGCACCCGTGTAATGGCATGCCTGAAATAACGGCAACTTTCAAGAATCTCCACAGACAACGGAAAAAAAAGAAAAGTCGCAGCAGCGACCTTTCGCTTAAAGAAGGATGCCACGGGCAAAGACGGGCATGCTCTTTGCATCGTTCAGCAGACAAAGGTGTGACTTTGTAACATAAAGCAGAAGCCTGAGGAGAACATCCTTCAGTTTCAGAGAGATCTATATTTCTGCATGTCATTACACTCAATGAGTACACAAGCATTATTATTATTATTAGTGCTATCAAACTAAATTAGAATCTAGTGATTCAATTGTAGCTAAAACACAGTCAGATAAGACTCAAACAAGCGGTAATAAGGGAAAGGGCCAAATGAGAAAGGGCCGAAGCTAGCTCCGATAAGAGCCGCTGTGGTAGAGTGGGATCCTCTGTTACTGCCATTATGGTGCAAAGAGAGATAATTAAACTGCTTCAAGCATTAAAAAATGTAATTGAAAAACAAGTTCACCATTTACACAACAGGCACATTCAACTGGTATGTATTTTAACAAAAAAAGTATTCCACGGTTAGTAAGCGGCTCTTCACAGAGTAAGTAAGGAGACTTTGAGTCGCCCTAAAAGAACAGAAAGAAAGATATCTGAAAAGCATTAAAGGTGATGTGAAATTAATCATTACCATTATACTGTACATTCATTTTACATTTATGAGTCAACAATAGAAATATCCAACTGATAATTTTTTTTTTTTTACACTGATAAATATCCATGAGCTGTAATGTAGCTCCGGCACACTAAATGAGTGCGCACGCACGCACGCACACGCACGCACACACACGCACCCGCACACACACGCACGCACACACGCACCCGCACACACACGCACGCACGCGCGCACCCACACACACACACACACACACACACACACACACACACACTGACCCCTGCTATCAGTTCACTAGCTCCCTTTTCAAAGCTCATTAGTTCCTTGTTATGTTAATACAATGAGATGATGTAAAAGGAGAGGACATACTGACCCCAAGCTGCTATCAAAACACCTGAGCACCCAAACCGCTGAAAATCATCTAGTGCTGAAACGGGCTCAAAACAATATATACAGTACATATGTGATATATGTATATTTATATATGCCTACATATAAATCCCTTTATAATAGATACTGTATATGTAAACACACACACGCACACACACAAACACACACTCTCACTCACTCTCACGTGTATAAATGATGGTTGCGGGTTTGAATCTCACATGGCCACCTCAGTTGTTCTTGATCAGGGTGCTACTATGAATTGCTTCAGAGAAATGTTCAGTGGTATAAACAGATAATATCTAAGGGCTGGATTCAGAGATGGCCAACTTAAGTCATGTGGTTAAGTGCCTCTCCTGCGTGGATTTAACGCGGGATGACATACGCCGCATTCTAACCTGCGCTACACGGGCGCGTTTCTCAAAATGTGGGTGGCACAGGACATGATATTCTAATGACCTGCTTCTTGTAACGGCCCCCTGGGTTGCCAGCTTTCTACAAAAAAAATGTTTTTGGGGGTATACATTTTCAACGTCCCAGTGACATTGCCTTTAATAACCGCATTTGCCTTTGTAAAATCCTACTTTTGTGCATCGTAGTTGCTCTTGCGTGATGGGGAAGGCAGTGAACGTATTAATGCATCGCATTGATAAAATGATCATAGCTCCTATTGACGACTTGGATATACCCATCACACAATCAAAAGAAATAATCGCTGGACAGTCGTTGCACACAATATTATTAAGTAAACAAATAAATCGTTGGATTTACGGAAAAAAATTAAATTTTCTTTTACGATTTACCTAATAATGTCATATAGCCTGCTGTGGTTGAACACAATAGCCTGTATGCAACGTCTTCAACTTGTGCTGACACAAATCGTTTCTCTGTCAAAGTGAATATGATCCAGACACTATCAATTAATCCATCTAATATTTGTCTGGTAAGATATGGTATGGATCTTTTTATGACAGCTCTTTGATAATTACAAGTTAGCTATGCAAAGGAAAATATGACCAATATATCCATTTATGCCAAAGATGCTGTATGTTTCATAA